>CM061040.1:72448858-72685781 GCA_030762985.1 Adelphocoris suturalis | reverse complement strand
AAACGTAGTTTTTCGTCGGACTTTTCGAGAAAACGGGTCGTTCTCTTGGATTTTTTTGACGCATTTCCCGATACTTTTTTCGCGATCCGATCGCGCCGTCGTCTTTCTCGTTTCAAAAGGGGTAGGGGAAGCGGGGAAGTCCAAAAAGCGCACATTAATTATTACTTCGACCCCCCTCCCGCCCTACGGCCCATGGTTCGGGTGGGATTAGAAAATTTCAAATTCGCTCGTTCCACCTTTCGGAAAATCTCAAGAAAATCCCCCCACTCGTAGATCCGGCCCACTCAGCCGTTTGGCCGTGCATAGACACGACAGACAAACAGACAAACGGAGTTTCATTCTTATAAATAGTATAGATTAAAGTATCATCTTTAGCGATAGCTACTCAATACGACCGGGCTCTAATCATACTATTATGATCTAGACATGCATTTTCATTAGTTGGTTGTATATTTATGTTACATTACATGTAGTAGAACACCGTAGATTCTAGCAGACCATCGTACTAATAGATACTGTATGTTCATGTTGGTGCATTATTTTTATAATCAATTTCAATGTCATTGGATATATAAATATTAATTTGCTGACAGTAGTGGAGATAACCTGCATTGAATAAAAAGCTCTACTTTTTAAAATAATTTGAGGTTTGAAAGATTGACACGGCAATGACTGACTAACCGCAAACTTCAATTTCATTACTTCTTGATGAGTTCTGTAGATGATGCTCGCAGCCTCATTCTACGGGAAACAGTGAGCCAATAGAACTGATTCGATTAGGACCGTTTACTAAAGGAGGGGAGATTAACAAAGCCAGGGGACACGAGCAGATTATTGAATAATGACTAACTTCCTATAGCCGGCGCTAATTGTTGGAACGAATTCTTTGTTGTGCGAATGCTGCGACTTAAACTACTTCAAAATGTGTCCGTCCTACTAAACGATGATTCAACGGTGAATTAATGAAGAGAAATCAATTGGAAACAGAATCGGATCGCAAACGTAGGCCAGGTACATGTTGTCCAGGGCTAGATTCAACTTTTCCTTTTTCCATATCCCTTATTGTAGAAATATTTAATACCTACCTACTACCTAGGTACTAAAGATGTGGAACACTCCTGGAACTTATAAAGGACATACTAAGTTACATTACACAAGATGAAGCTCAGTCACAGACAACATTTAAGTATAACTGAACCAACCAATTCAATCACGTCAGTAACAATGTGTTTGTTATACGAGGAATATAACAGGTACATATTTAATACATATACGAGTATAATAGTAGGTAGGTACTTTTTTAAGCTTGCATTAAACTGAATCTCAGTCACAATTTATTTATTTGCCTAACCAATTCATTTTTATGTTTTGTTCATTTATTATTATTATTTATCGATTTTATGTATTTATTATTATTTTTTTTTAGATAGTTTTTTTGAAGATGAAATCACAACTCAACCGGAAGTTCTAGTTACGATTTACTTTACCCCCAACTCCACATGTTCCCCGAGAGACAAATTCTACCTATCAACTAAACTGCAACGTTTTGATTTCAATAACTTGTTTCCTCAAAAGCTACATTATGTCCTCAATAACCCAGCAACGTAGTTTTTCTATTCCTAGTTTTTTATTGTTGGTTACCATCTCCTAGTCCAACTATGGAGCAATAAGTGGAGGGTGGAAGTGAAATGGAGCTCTTTCAATTCATGGTTTTGGTTTATTATTTTTAAAATTGAACCTTTGTAATTGGCCAAGAAAAAATAAATTAAATTTAACTTCCCTGAAAATTTTTTGGTTAGGTAAAGGTTCAAGATGCGTAGACTCTAAAAATCTAATTAAAAAATCCGTCAGTCCACGTCTAACGTCCGCGGTCCGCGATCTTTCTCCGAAATTGAAACTTGTGTCAAAAGTCACATTTGGGGCCTAAATTCCTGGAAAGAAGCTATACAAACTGAACATTAAAATATACTTCAGAATGATACGTGGGAACTGTCATCCTTACCACCTGGGTATTTCATCAAAAGATTTCATGTAAGGAAAGAAATAAAGAAAGCAAGACTTGTGGCAATAGGATTTCTCCAGAAATCATCCCTAGAAGAAGAAGTTAATGAATGGCGCCGGTCGCCAGGATGAATTCTTTGAAAATTCTATTTGCCATTGCCGTCGAATGAGACTTGATGCACTGTATTGACTTTGATCTCGCATTCCTGAATGTTTTTTTTTTTTTTTAAATCCCGTCTACATGCGAATACTTCAAGGTTAGAAGTGAAAAGTGTGAAATGTGATCAAGTGTGTTAAACCTCAAAAGGTGCATTTACGGACTAAAATGCAGTCCCAAATGCTGGTATGAAGTTCTAAATTAAAAATTACTAAGTCTTAAATGTAAGTACTAGAAGTATGTCAGATCCTTGTCTTTATTATAAGTCTACAATATTTTTATTCGTATGGACAGATGACATTTTGCTATTTTCTAAAAATCTTATTAAGATCGAACAAGTGAAAAATTCTCTAAATTCTACGAAAATTCGCGAAAAGTAAAATGACTGGCAAAAGCATGGTTTTGATCGAATGGGTTACCAAACATTACTTTTTCAAAAATACAACCAATGTCCTAACAATGAGGGATACCCACTTGTTTGTTTTATATTTTTAAATTAAAGCAGGTGAAATTCTAAGAACACAGACACCAACAGCACTATTATACGGTATGTAATTTTCTTTCTATGATTTTTCAGTTTTGGCAAAACGCTTCATCATCACACCCCTCCCGACGCACAGTGTTCTGGGTATATGTTCGGGATAGGCGAAATTCCGTTTTCTACAGATTCCTATAAGAAATTCAACGCTGATTACGAATATATCTTGTAATAGGGGTCCCTAAATGGTTATTTACAAAAAATTTTTTAAAAAACTTTTTGATGTTTTTGGCCTAAACGCTATACGGAAAGCTTAACATCAAGAGCCAACTCAAAAGAAACGTTGAAGAAATTTAATTCCAAAACATGAAATAAAAAACAAAGGTGAATAATAAACTTTCATTAATCATAACATCAAATAAACCCATAAAAATCAATAGTAAAATACATCAAATCTGAAGATTAATTAGAAATATAAACATCACTGCATTTTAAGCTGAAAATGTACGAGTGGAAACTCTTCGTAAGTAAATAAATATTTAGTACCACAATTATTATGGAATTATGCCTAAGCGCTTATGTTATTGTGGTGAACTCACAACCACTCTATATATATATCATCGGCCCTTTTCAGGGCCACCAAGAGACGAGCCAAGAGTTCATCGCCAAATAATACATCACAATAGACGTCGGACTGCCTTGTTAACAACGCCCTTGAACCCCCGAGTCAAGGGCAAACAATACAAGAGCGCCCGAGCGGAGGACGGGGGAAACAAGAGCCAGTAATTAAGCGAGCCAATCACGGGCCACCCCGGTCGGCAAGAGGGGTATAAATATGGCACCCCGTGGCCCAGTAGGATATACCGATCCAGACATCCGACCAGAGAACTTCTCCTCTACTAAAAGACCTCTTCCAGCGAACCAGAAGTGATCCGACTCCACTGGCTCACCAGGAAGAAGAATTCGAGAGCGATTATACTCCACTGGCTTATAGAGAAGAAGGACCTCCATCTACCAGAACTTCCAGAACTTCGAATAGGTCAAGGTTTGGCACTTCGTCTACCTCCCTATTCAGCCCCCGTCTAAAGCCAGGGCCCAAGGCGGTACCCGACGAGGCTACAACACCGCCTTGGACCAGTTAGACTTGCCCCCCGGTTCGAGGACTTGTGCCTTTGAACCGCCCACTGGGACAACCCGGGCGACTATAAAGAGGGCGAACCCGCCTAGTGCGATGCATGATGCATTGGCACAATGTTCGGGTTGCTGCTCTGCTGCAACGACCTGAAGGGAACCTCTTCTGGTTGACATCAACCCGAAGTCCGGGTCGATATCATACATTTTCGACCCGAAGAAAGACTCCTTCGGTTAATTTTTAACCCGAAGTTTGTGTTGATTTTGACCCGAAGTTCGGGTTGATGATATAGGAACTGTGAAGTATCCTTCGGGTTGATGGAAGATATTGATTGATCGATGTTAGCTCAATACTGATTTTTCTTCGGGTCACAGTCAACCCGAATAAGTTTTGTTTTTCTTACATCAACCAAACCTTCGGTCTGAAAACCGGCAAACCGAAGGGCGGGTTGAAAACGGCTCTTCGGGTTCACTTTTTTTTCCTCAGTGTAGGAATGTCAGGTATGACTGGTTTGACGAATCATGTGAGCATGCTGTTACGAGTTCTTCAATAGAGGATACCAGCCAAAAACTAATGTATGAAGTGACAGGGACGGCAGGATTATTGAAGATGAAAGACTGATAATTCCAAGATGGTCAGAACACTTTAATAAATTGCTAAATAAGGAGACTCCTCCAGGACTTCAGACTGATGTTGTTTGCGACCCCCAGCCACAGGTGACTGGCCCCTCAATTTGTGAGGTGCAAGGTGCTATAAATAAACTGAAGAGCAATAAAGCAGCAGGTGATGATGAAATCGAGGCTGAATTTGTGAAGAACGGAGGGAGGCGATTAGTCGATTCTCTGCATTCTCTTATAATGCTTATCTGGACTCAAGAGAGGAAGCCTCTGGACTGGTGCACCAGCCTAATAGTCCCTACACGTGAAAAGGGAGACAAACTAGATTGTCAAAATTACAGAGGCATTTTTCGCTTTCGGCTGTGTCCTATAAAATCCTGTCACCTATTCTTCTGGGACTGGTCCAGGAATGTGCGGAGGTGTCTCTTGGAATCTACCAATGCAGTTTCCGCCGAAATAGAGGCACACTGGATCAGACTTTCATACTGAGACAGGCTGCTGACAAATTTGTGGAACACGGTACTGACCTTCATGTATTGTTTATAGACTATCAGCAAGTATTTGATAGCCTAAGCAGAGCTGGGATAAGTGAGTTATTAAGAAGAAACGAAGTTCCTGAAAAACTTGAGGCTGTTTGAGATGACTCACAACAAAACCATTTCAAAGCTTCCATTTTCGGTTGGAAATAAATGTGGAGAAGTCTCTGAAGTAGGTTCAGGAGTCCGACAGGGTGATTCACTATCTGCCACAGTATTCAACCTAGCCCTTCATGAAGCGGTTAAGAAGGTTGATAAAAAAGGAACAATTGTTGGAAGAACCTGGCAGATCTTAGCTTATGCGGACGACATTGCAATAGTGGGACAAAGACTTTTGGTGCTCTGAGGGAGGCCTTTGAGGTTTTGGACCAAGATGGAAAGCCAATGGGCCTGTAGATAAATGAAAACAAAACAAAGTAGGTACCTACCGTAGAACGGGGTTGCAATTGTACATTTTTCATGGTTTTTTATAGGTGTTTGATTGAAGAAATGAAGATTCCCCATTGAAATTCATACAGGTGAAACTAAAAAAAATGTGTGAAGTGCTTTCTAAGTTACAGGTCCCTATCATTACCCATAAGGCCACGGTGAACCGTCAAAGTTGTACTAGTTTTACCCCATCAAACGGGGTAACTGTGGTACACCAGCTATATTCTGTTTCTAGTGCCTAAAAGCACGCTCTGTACTAATGTTACCCCGTCCAGATTGTAGCCGGGATTTTAAAAAATATAAATTAGAAATTGTCTTCTGAAGAATACTTCTGAAGAGTACTTTTGCCGATATTGTACCGAGAAGAAGCTTTCCTCACTGACAGCCTACCACTCTTGATATCCTCCAAAGCATTTCTCATTGTCTCTTCGGTGAAATTGGCATAAGGCCGTGATCCCAATTTTCTTTTGTACTTTCTCATGATCGAAAACCGAAAAAATAGAGAAAAAAAATCCTACATGACCGAAAATTGACAAAAACCCTGGTTTTTAGGTGTACCACTGTTGCCCCGTTTACCTTCCCACTTTCATATAACCCTACCCTCTGGAACCTGATAACACCTGATCAAATTAATTCATACATGAATATCACTGTTATCCAATGCTAAAACCATACTTAAGCCAGAAATTGAAGTCAAGAAGTCTGGAAAGCCGTGAGTAACACAGTTTGCAGCACACCTCCCAATTGTTGTCAAAATACAGAACTGATAAACCTTATCAAACAAGAAGAAGAAGTGTGGTTGTTTTTGCTGTCATGAATAAAATCCATTAGGCAATAATCAAGTATCAAATGCCACCCTTGGCTGTTTTCCTAAATTCAGTAGGTAATGCAAAAATTTGAAAAATATGAAAAATGACGTCAAGTACCACTTATACCCCGCAAAAGTAAAGTAACCCCGTTCTACGGTACCTCAAAATATCTCCCTCAAATCACTCCCAGCAAGAGTTCCAGAAAGTTGGAATTTGGCCCATATCAATTCGACGAGGCTGGATCATTTAAATACCTATCTTAGAAGCTCAGTGAATAATGGAAATCTGGCCCAAGATTCGCGAATAATGGTGGGAAACCGGGCGTTTTATGCTAACATCAAGTTATTTACTAGCCCTTTAATTTCCAGATCAACAAAGTTAAAATTGTATAGCTCCTTAGTGCGGCCGTGGTTTGTTATGGATCTGAGGCTTGGACCATGCGAGAAGAAGATGAAGTAAAGCTTAGGATTTTTGAGAGAAAAATCATTAGGAGGATTTATGGAGGAGTTAACGAGGGCTTAGGATGGATATCGATAAGAAATTCGGAGATAGATGAAATACTCCAGCTTCATAACGTAGTCCGTTTTATTAAAGCTGGGAGTTAAAAGCCAGGATGGAGACACGTCAAAGAAGAGGACGCCTTAGAAATGCGTCGACCACAAACATTGGATCGTGTCCGGTGGCGAACGGAGTACAGGTACAGGAGTACAAATTGACTTCTCCAACTCACCACAGTATTCCAGAGGCTATGCGACCAGCGAGTAGTAGGTGACTTCAATGCACATGGGCAGGCATGGGGGGCTGCAAATAATAACAGAAGAGGAGAGAAATTGGCGCATTGGATAGCAGCCCCCAGCTTATGTTTGCATAATGGTGTAACCCAAGGATGCACATTTGGTGGGCCAAGGGGCCAGTCATTTATTGATATCACCCTCACAACTCCATTGGAGATGGAATGGCTTGAGAACTGGGAGGTTTCGTACAACAGAAGTGACCATGGCCTCATCATGTTTACAATATGCCTCCCAGATAGTCCGCACCCATCTCCCACCAGATTTAGATATGCCACTCGCAATGTTACGGAATGGACACCGTACAGAACGGAACTTCAGGCTGCAATGGTAGATTACCAAATGCAACCAGGCTCTTCTCCAACTACCCTAGAGGAAGGCCTTACTGAACTACAGAATGTGGTTCATCTCGCAGCCTACTCAACTCTAAGGAAGACTCAAGGATACAGGGCACGTGAAAAACCATGGTGATGGTGAAGTGGCAATGTAGAGGACCGTTGTCCTGAGGGCCTGAGAGCATCCAAATGATCCTCTCCCTTGGTACGGACTAGACTGAAGAGAATCTACTATGATGAAAAAGCAAAGTATAAAGCAATGACCCGCAGACATAAGAGAACGAACTGGAGAGGCTTTGTGGTTGAGGACATCAAAGCTAACCCATGGGGACTTGCTTATCGGATTCTCAGAGAAAATATAGAACCTGACAAGGCTCTAGGAGCGATAGTCGTCAGTGGCAGACGTGTTGCTAATATTAATGAAGCATACGAAATGTACCTCAGTCTAGTGTTCCCAGCTGATGAAGTAGACCTGGATACACAGGAGGAAGGAAGAATAAGGACATTTGTTGCAAATTGTCCTCCCACAGACAATGCTCCTCCATGGACTCTAGAGGAACTGAAAGGAGCACGGCTCTTTGACAGAGCAAGGCTCCAGGTCCAGACATGATTTACATTGACATTAGCATGGCCTTGACCTTACTGATTAAAGGAGGAGTCTCCTTTAACCTACCTCCAGGCACTGCTAGGAGTCTGCAACCGTGCCCTTAGAGACGGAGTATTTCCAATGCAATGGAAGATTGCAGAAATTCGAGCCCTATTGAAATCCAAAGGTCGTGATCCAACTTATTGCAAAAGTTTTCGGCCACTTAGCCTACTCCCCATGAGTGGGAAAATCTTAGAAAAGATGATCATGACGAGAATTGATGAGAACCTGCAAAGTATGCACCATCCCAGACAGTATGGATGTACAAGAGGAAAAAACACGGAAACTGCTATCTCAACATTAATAACATGCTTCCGTCAATCCCAGGCGCCACATGTAATGGTAATCCTGTTTAATATAGCAGAGGCATTCAACTCGGACTGGTGGCCCTTCACTTTACAAAGGCTTAAAGACTGTGCCATTCCGTCCAATCTATATAAACTATTGATGAGTTACTTTAGTGGCAGAAGAGCAACTATGGTCACACACTCAGCTTCAAATATGGTTGATGTCACTTGAGGATGTCCACAGGGTTCAGTACTTGGTGCTGCAATCTGGAAACTTATGTTCTCTGAGTTGTTGAAGCTTTTCGATGACTATAGCTGGGAACCAATAGCTTATGTTGATGATCAGGCAGTTGTGATTGCTGCAAACTCCAGAGCCTCAGTTATGGCACAGGCATACGGGGACTATTAGGAGCAGGGTGGGCGACTCCATATGTAGACCGGCTAAGGTTTTACAAGGTAGTTTTCCTGCCAACAGTCATGTATGCTTTATCCACCTGGTGGCACCGACCTACGAAAAAGATGCGTGCAGATGTGCTGAGGATCCAGCAAACTGCACTTATTGCAGTCACCCGAGCATATGCAACCATATCTACTGATGCTTTGCAGGTGCTTGCAGGCTGCGAGCCCTTAGATCTTATCTTGGATGCTCGGGTTGCTTATGTGGCCAGTAAATGGCCAGATAGAGCATGTAGTGATGTACGACAGGATCTTGCAGCCACAACAGGCATTGAGTGACCAGACCACAGCCATTCATGATTGGGTAACTCAATCATGGCAAGATAGATGGGATAGGAGCACGAAAGGAGCTCATACGCATAGATTCTTTACGAATGTACAGCTGAGACAGCAGCAAACGTACATATGTCCGAACTATGAGGTGTCTCAACTTCTATCAGGACACGGGAACTTCAGAGAGAAGCTCTATTTTTTCAAACAGAGAAGTGATCCAAGATGTCCATGTGGCGAAGAAGAGGAAACAGCTGAGCATGTTATAAGATCATGTCCACTATACAATGAAGTCCGTCAAGAGTTTTTTGGTGTCATGACTTTTCTGGAGGACCTCTCTATTTTGATGAATTCAAGGATCAACTACAAGAAGTTTGAGAAATTTGCTGCACGATAGGCGAAGATGAGAGATGAAGGTGTACATATGGCTGAGGCAGAGCGAGATTCTAACGCGAGTTGACTGTGATACTAGATTTAGGAACTTTATGTAATGAGATAGTAGGGGATGCTGGAGGAAATTTTATATCAGTACTCCTCTCCCCCAGTATGTTTGTTTGTTTGAGATTTAACGGGATGTGAATGAGTGTGTGATGGATTAGTGTGAGGAAATCTGCAGTGATATAGGTATAAGATCTGTGTGATATTAGAATAGGTATTTAGCATAGTAGCTGTGTATGTGTGATTATTGTCAGCATGAGAGTACGGGACCCTGCCGGCCCCTGGGGGGGGGGGGGGGGGTGGCAGCAAACCGGTAGGTTATTCTTTGCCTTTATGATTTTTCAAGATCCACATTCTATTGATTTCATTTTCTGTTAATTTCAAGGGCTGTAGGCCTTCCTGGATTATGCAACACCTTTGTAATCGGGAAACCCTACAAGATGGGAACCGGGAGGCCATCCAAAGGAAGGGTGGGCTCGAGGAGGCCGGTTGGGGTTTTCCCCGACTCCACTGGCTAGTATGAATGTGCGTGTTTTTGGTTGTGTATGTATTTATTGTGTGAATGTGATTTAGTACAGTAGTCGAGAGTTAATCTGTGACATTTTGTGCAATTTTTAGTATAGGAATCTAGTACTTTTTAGTATGTAAGTAGATCGCGACAGGTAGGGGAGGATATTCAGTACTCGCCCTGCCTCAGACATTCTCAACGTAAAATGGGCCAGACACAACATGACTACCGATGATGGGAAGACCCCAAGTTATAAGAATAGGTGAGCCAGTACCTAGGGTCATGAACTCCTGTCCCTAACATGTACTGCATCCCATGAAGACCTGGCACCTCCACGTGGTCCAGAGTGTGACTAATGAGTGTGGCTAACGCCAGAGGGGACAGGAGGGCCTGCTGTATCTTCAAGAGAGAGTGAGGGAAATCCACTACTGCCGCAATTATCAAGTCCTGCCACGATTGTATTGGGCCAGAATGGCCACAGAAACAATCCAACCCACTCTGATACAGCAAGAATGGGGTCTTTATTTTTGGCAAGGATCCTTTTCAAGGTTTGTACAGCCCGCTTAGCTTGACCATAGGAATGGTGATACAAGGGACTGCTCTTCACAATCTTGAAATCATAATCAATGGCAAAAGCCTTCCATTCTTCACTCGTAAACTGGGATCCCGAATCGGAAACAACTATTTCAGGAATTCCAAAGCGAGTGGAACAGGCTTTCAGTTTCTTTATCAACTTGGTTACAGAAATGGTTGAAACATTAACAACCTCTAAATACCTCGAATAGTAGTCCACCACAGCTAGGTATGTACCTTTTTGGAATTCAAAGTGGTCGACCGCAATCTTCTACAAAGAATACAAGGGAGTAGGGGAGGGTATCATCTTCTCCAGGGGCGTCGCTACAGGGAGGGGGGGGGGATAGGGGGGAAGCCTTCCCCCTCAGTTTTCGCCGACTTCGAAAAGTCGGGAAAATTAAGGGGGTGGGAAGATGACCCGTAACTTGAAAAGACCTTTTCGGATGTTTAATCCTAATAAAATCCTGATTTTCCCAACTGTAAGTACCAGGTATATATATAAGACTTGAGTCATTTTTATTTTGTGCATGCAAATGGCTTTTTTCTTTCAAATTCCCCCAAATTTCCTTAGCATTTCCCTATTACGTTATATCACGAAAACGGATTGAGATTATAAATTGCGCTGAACGGAGTTTTACTCTATTTTCGGTCTGCTCACTCAAAAACATTTTTCACGCTCATCCGAGTCCACCCTGTACTTACTTGAATGGAAACAGTCAGTAGTTTGAAACATATTTGAAGGCCACAATAAGAGATGAGTTCCTATACCTATTGCTCCAATTACAATGCGAAAAAGATCTTGTTGGGAATCTTGACATAGAAGATGTGGGGTGGTACAACATGGGCTAAATTTAAAAATTGGCATTTCGACTTCCAATAAAAACTCAACCTTTTAAACACTAAAATATATATAAATAAATAAATAAATAAATATTATATATATATATATATATATATATATATATATATATTTGCCTTCTACCAGCTACCTAATCGCTTTGTTCTTATAATAATATCGGGAGGATTTATTAGGTCATTTACACGTTATTTAAGTTTCAAATAATGACAATAATTATAGTATTAGTGCGGTCTTACTACAAAATATATTTATGTTTTATCAAACTTTCGTATAACAACTCACAGGAAAATGGTCGTTTTACAGAAGTGTTACGTGAATCAAATAGATAAGTAGGTACTTATGTGCAATTTATTTCAACTGTAGGTTGCAGGTATAATTCGTAATTAATTCTACACATTTTCTTGTTTTTCCCCCCCTGTTAGTGCAGTTGGTTCAATCGGGAATTCCGTGTTACTTCCCCCCTCACTATTTTTGCGCTCGTTTTCATTTAGAAAAGTTTAGTTTAAAATAATTTTCTTCCCGTTAACTCTTTTTACTTGGGCTACTGATCATGCTCAAGACAACTAAGTTCATCATAGAAATTTGTTATTTAGGAGATTCATGATCATGTTTGAAATTATTGAAATGAGGTAATTAGGTAACAGAACAATTCAACTCATAAAACGTTAAATTTTCACATGAAGTCACAAAATGTGTATTTGAGCTCTTATTAAGATAAATCTAACTACCGGTATACTCGGTTTGGCATAATTACTTTGAAATGTATGGAATTTGAAAACAATAAAAACTCGTATTTTTCAAATATAGAAAAAATACCCTTTTTATTCCGAAGGTTTCGAAATTTCCATTATTTAATGTTTCAACCCTCAAATGTCATCCCTTGGGATGGGTCAAAAATAATGCCGAGATTACAGGCATATCCCCGGCTGATTTACTATGATGTTTGAGCCGAATATCATAAACTTTGGTCCTACAGTTCCAGAGAAAAGCTATGGGAGAGGATTTTTTATTTTTTAAAATTTTTTTTAAATCGATTTTTCGAATATACATATATATTTGAGTTATTTTTATTATCTTTTTATGATTGATTATAAAGGTTCATTCTTGACAATCATTACCATGGCATCATTTTTTCACGTTCTTTCTGATTCCCTCACTATAGGTGAAGTGAGGGAGTTGGGTTTTGGAGGATTATCAGGGGTGTACCCTTCTCTGAGTTTTAAAGGAAAAACAACGAAACACATATATCCCTACGATAATACTAAAATTAACAAAAAGAACGAGATTCCAACTCACCTGAGTCAAGATATAATCGAGTGAGGGAATTAGGCTTTTGATACGACGAGGTCAGTCTTGCTCTGTAAAATTTTCTCACAAACTGAAGAAAGAGAAGGATACTGTGCAAAAAGTTACCCTTAGTTTGGTGGAAACTTTGTTAATCAACAAAGCACCACAAAACATAAAAAAGATGCTCTGGGGAGATTTGGCGCCATGTTAAAAAAAAATGTTAGGGAATTAAGATAAACCTTATGGACATAGGTATTTAATGTTGCACACAGCTTGGTAAACATTTTGGGGCTTTACTAGTTATACTAATCGTTAGCTTATAACACACGAAAGCCGCAGGAAAAAGAACGAGAACGATACTCGATGTGAATTGGTTTTATTGACCACAAAGTTACTCCGTAACTCCGGTTGATGGATAGGTGAGGGACTTTGGTTTTGGCGTTTTGAACTTCAACTTAGTTATGATATCAGGGGGCTATCCATCCAAAATTTGACTGAAAATTGAGGGAAGTAGTAATTCGGCACTAAAAAATAACATAACGATTATCGCAGAAACTTTAATTGTTCCAAAACACGAATTCTGATGAAATGGGAGAATCACCCTAATATAGTTACGAAATGTGAACCATCGCTTCATTAACTCTGGTATTACTCTGGAGCATCACGGATTTCTTCTAGAAGGGATGGAGTGGATGGAAAAACCGTAGAAACAGCTTTGATATGTACCTCTTCCTTTTGTGTAAAATCTTCCTCTGAATCATCGAGAGGACTTCTCTTCAATGTGGCCCCCGTGAACATGTATTTTCCAGTAATATGTTTAATCTTATAGTCAAATTTGACAAGTCTCATCTTGAATCTTTGAATACGGACAGGAATACTATCTAGCTCTTTACTGCCAAGTAGAGGAACTAAAGGCTTAAGATCTGTTAAAATCTGGAATTTTTTTCTGAGCAAATATCTTGAAAAATTTTCCACTGCCCAGGCCGCTGCGAGTTTTTCCTTTTCTTTCCGCTGGTTGTGGGGATCTTGATGCGCACATAACGACCCTAGTTTTCTTTCTGCAATGAAATCGTGCCGAGACCGCATGCATGTGAATCAGCCATGATAGCCACTCCTGGTCATGCAAATTGACTTCTTGATTAATGATATGATTTCTAAGAGTATTGTTTGATGATCATGGGTCCAAAGAAATTTCCTATTCTTTCTGGTGAGTTCACGAACTGACTCAGATTTCCCCGCTAGCTTTGGAATAAACTTATTGAGTTGATTTAGCATGCCATTTAGACGACGAATTTCGGAGTAGGTAAGTTTTCTAAAGCCTTAAGGGGAGTCAATACCTTAAAAACTGTTAGAGGGTGCGTCTCGCTCGACTGCTAAAGTTGTCTACTACTTCCGATGCAGCCACTAGTGATTAGTTACTGTCCAGGTAACCGAATTCGTTGGTGACTACACTATTAGAACTATACAATCATTATACCTCCACTAGCTAGATTAGACCATTCTAAGCAACACAAGTTAAACAACTTCAGACAATTGGTTATGTGAAAACTGGATGGGGGATGATTTTTGCTAGTAATGGAATAAATCCTTTTCTTTTCCAATGATTCCTTCTTTTTGAATATGGTCTATTACATACCATTACTCTAACCAAATGAAAAAATAATGGGAAATAAAATAATAAAAGTTGTTGAAAAATGAAACTAAAACGAGACACGGAACGTAAGGATAATCGCAAAACCGGGAAAGTTGACATGGATTTTTACAGACTGAATAAACAATTTGAGCGCAATCGGACGACTAGGGCGTGAGGAAACTATAGGGATTTATTTATTTTTTTTTTTTTAGAAATTTCCCCTCAAAGACGGAGGGGGCACGCCATTAAGAAAAAGAAACGAAAAAATAAATTAAAAAGTGGGGAGGACGCCCAGGTTCACCCGACGCCGGCCCTAAGGATTAGAGAAGTTGAGGAAGATGGAGGAGGGAGAGAGGGATGAAAGGAAGTGCCCCTATAAAATGACCACCAATTAAGGTAAGAGCCCCGAAGGACGGGGGTGGTGATACCACGGAGCACTCCTGCCGAGATGCCCAACTCGAGAAGCTCCGTGGCACTTTTCCTGCACCACACCCTGCGCCCTGACACTGTCGCGGCCATGACCTTGATGTTATTAGGCGCCACTCCCTTTAGCTCAGATATCGCTTGTCGCAGGTCGTTCCTATCATATTTACTTATTTTAGCCCTCCAGGTCTGCTCCATGTCCACGCTGCCTCTGACAACTTGGACATCCAGGATTATGGCAGACCCATCGGGCTTGATGGCAACGATATCTCGCTTCTTGCCCCGGTCACTCGGCATATGGTACAGTCTCTCTCTCTCCACATCCCAGCCACTGGATGACAAAGCACCTGCTATCTGCTTGGCAATCGCATCATGACGCAGAATGCGGCCACCATGAGTCCGTTGACACTGCTGCACTACATGATATAGGTTCTAGTTTTTATCCCGACATGCACGGCAAAGGGTATCTACTGGCACACGACTACCTCTAGAACACCTCACCGCAGTAGCTAATGTAGCCACGCGGACGGCATAAAAATGTCGGTAGTCGCAGGCCCCAATGCCCTCTGAAGCCCATTCAACCCACTGGGAGGAAATGGGGGGTTCAGAGCACTGTCGGAGTTCTTTACCATCCACTGAATCATGCAGCGCAGCAGCAAACTCAGCAGATGAGCTGGGTTTTGGAGCAGTTGGAGTTGCACGATCGCACCACAACAACTGCTGTCTGACAAAATCAAGGTCAGCAGCAGTGCAGGCGACCGCCCAGCTAGAGCCCCTTAGGGCAAGCAGGCGCTGGCGGTGTAAAGATGTAATAGTGGCTGAGACCGAACCGAACCGGTGCATGGATATAGGCACTTGGGACACCTGGTGGAAAGCCTAGCCAAGAGCGCACAGCAGAGCGTACTTCACAGTCTAACTCAAGCAGCCTCCCCGCAGTAAGCCTGCCAAAGACTAGCGCACACACACACACACACGCACACGCACACGCGCACGCACACGCACGCACGCACGCACGCACGCCCGCACGCACGCCCGCACGCACGCACGCACGAACGCACGCACTCACGCACGCACGCACGCACACGCACACACACACACACACACACACACACACACACACACACACACGCACACGCACGCACACGCACGCACACGCACACACACACGCACACACACACACACACACACACACACACACACACACACACACACACACACACACACACACACGCACACACACGCACACACACGCACACACACGCACACACACACACACACACACAGAGAGAGAGAGAGAGAGACACGGAACTAAAGTTGTTCACAATGGTCTAACACCTAAACTACAAGTGCAAATTTTGATTTTGGGGACCAACAATTTTTTTTCCTTCCGAAATTCAAAACAATGCTTCCGCTACTTATAGGTAGACTCGGAAGCGAAATAGAACCATAGCTGGATACAGGACAGTAGAGGAGGGCGGAGGAAGGCTATTTCAGATCTTTTTTGTCAAAGGTAGGATTGGCGAGGTGAGTGAAGTCGAAAACATTTCTGTCCTCCAAAATCTAAGTGCCCACTTGCTTTTTGCGTTTCAGAGCTTGGTGATTAATTTTGGTTCCGTGTCTGTCTGTCTTTGGTAAATCCTAGTTACGTCCAAAACTATACTGAGTTTCAGTCTTATTCTGATGAAATCTTCACCGAATGTACGGGTTAGCTCTTAGACGGTCCCCTATATTTTTCAATTCCGTTGAATCTACCGTAGCCTGTGCGCATGCGCAAACGTGAATTTCTCATAGCGTCGATTTCGCATCATCTGTTGGTTTGATTTCGGTATGTATGGGTATACGTTCTAGAAAAACGCCCTAAAATTATATGGCAATACGTAGAGTAATAATCATTGCACATGCGCGAAACTTATATCGATTGACACAGGGAAAACTCCGAGTCTAATGGAATGGTATTGATGGAATTTTCAAGGATTTTTCGGGATAGTTTCTAGACGGTTCCCTATAACTTTCATTGCCGTCACATAAATAGTAGTATGTGCGCATGGCAAACTTTAATTTACTATCACATTGATTTCTCATCATTTATTAGTCCAATTTCGATCAAACTCGAGGAGTAGATGGGTATATGTTCTAGATTTATTCCCTATGAATTATATCGCGATTGGTGGGGTAATAACTATAGCGCATGCGCAAGACTAAAATTTATCGACACAGACATTCTCCAAGACTACTGAACCGATTTATATGGCAATTTTCAAGGATTGTGTGGTTTAGTTCCTAGACGTTCCCCTATAAATTTCATTACCATTGGATAAACAGTGGTCTGTGCGCATGCGCAATTTCTTCAATTTCTTATGACGAATCATTTTGATTCGTACTTTGTTCTTCAACTAATTCTATACGTCCACGTTAGAAAATGTGAGGTAGCCATACTGCCCACCTAACTTGGCAGACGTTTTGTGAGTTCACGATGGGAAACCCCTCAAAACGCGTTGAGAGAAGAGATAGGCGCAATGGACCTCTAAAAGATTGTAGGAAAGATCAAGAGGAAACTGTTGCGCTGTGGAGAGATATGTTGTAACAATCCTGAAAGCCAAAAAGACGTATAGGGAATTAGAAACAGAATAGGAGGAAAGGCAGAATAACAGGCTATCAAGAGAGCTGTTCCAAAGTAATCCACGAAGTAGTCCCGGGACAGTATTCCATAAGGAGAGAAGGGATGGGCGTTTTAGTCGGTATGCCACTATCTGACTATGTGGTGAGCCCGAATAAACGACCTGAAAGCCCAGTCTCAGTAAAGCCCAGTCAGTGTGTAAAGCATTTCACCAATCCAAATGAAAACGTCATCAAAGTTGGGAGGGCAGCACAGCTTCATCACACATTGTAACATGGACATATAGAATTAGTTGAAGAACAAAGTGAGAGTCGAAATGATTGATAAGCCGAAGAAAGAAATGAAATTAACGTTTGCGCATGCGCACGGACTGCTATTACTCCAATGGCAATGAAATTTATAGGGGAACGTCTAGGAGCTAAACCGCTCAATCCTTGAAAATTTCATAAAAGTCAGTCCATTAGTTTCAAAGTTTTGTTGGTGTTAATCAATTTTAGTTTTGCGCATGCGCTAAAGCTATTATTACTGTACATTCAATTTTTGTTCTCTTTGTTAGTCCAAATATTTCAAGCCATCTAAAAATATTCGAATATGGTGAATTCTCAAATGAAATTGATAAATCGTAATTTAGTTGAGATTTCCGAAATGTCACAAATAGTATGAGCTGGAAGCTGAGCGAATAAAGTTGTAGAAATATATTTGTTGCCATCAAGAACACCGGAAACCCGAAAGTTGATGAGGGTGCAAGCAGACAAAATACGCACATTGGAAAATAAGAGGTTTGGAATGCGAGGACTCGGAAATAGGCAATTCTGAAATATTCCATGAAGCAAAACTGACGAAGCTGATTGAAAATCCGAAAGTTGAGGAAGTTTAAATTGAGAAACTGGTAAATGTAAAATCTGCAGTTGAAACATTGGCGAGTTGTGATTCTATCCAGTTGAAAACTTCCAACCAAACAAATTCTAAACGATTTAGGGAGTTGGGAACTTTTCTAATTTTTCCCCCTTCAAAAGTTGGCAAGTTAGACATTTTTCAAGTTGGAGAAAAACGGTGGAATGAAATAGTAGAAGTCGACGAATTGGCAAGTTGAGAATTGAGCAAATTGACAAACTATACCAAAAACAAAAACAAACCAATCTAATAAATTGATGAATTGAAAATTAGCAAGTTGAGAAATTAAGGGATTCGAAAATAGAAGTGGAGTGTTGGCGTGTTAGCAATTTAGTGGACAGATAAAATTAGTAGGTGAAAATTTCAAGTTATGAATTGAATGAGTTCGGATATCGAGTTCTAAAATATCCATAATTTGTAAAAAGTTGGAAAGTTATTATTTATATATTTTCCTTTGTTAATTAAAAAAAAAATATATATATATATATATTGCTTCTTAGTCTACCTATATATTGGTATCGGAAGCATTGTTTTCACTTTCAGGAGAAAAAAAATTGTTGGTCAAAATTCACGTTTTAGACCGCACGTGGGCAACAGCCGGCCCGCGGGCCGGATCCGGCCGGCTGTAAGATTTGATCCGGCCCGCAAGACATTTTGAAAACCCCAATAAAAATGTTAAAAAATGCACTACTTATTCATACTCATAGAATCATGTGAGCGATCAAGAAGAGTGGCGGTGATCGTCAAAGAGTGAGGCGGCCGTTGATGTTTGCCGCCTCACTGGCGGCGGAACAAAAGATTGTTCTACACTAGACGATTGTAGATCATTCCTTCATTTTGCCTATATAAGCGGGTGGGTGGCCCGATCTTTAGTTCAGTTCTATTTGAGCTACCGAGGTGATAAGTTCGACAAGCGATATCCTTGTGCCGTCAATTTGCTTTGTGACTTTGTGTGCATCTCGAGTCCTTACTAATTATATTTTCTTATTTTTTTTTAATTAATAAATTTTATATTTTCTTATAATCTTATTTTCTCCGCTTGTGGGAGGCTCATATGCTGTCTGGTAATAGTTACCATTTCACCACGCTCGCTGCGTATGAAAATATTGCTTATGCTCAATATGCTGAAGAACTCAAGTTACTGTCGGAGCAATTTTCAATCAGATTTAGCAAGTACAAAAACATGGAAGAATGTTTCAATTTATTCGCTACTCCAACTAAAAGTAATGTACAAAATGCTCCAATACACTTGTGAATGGAGTTGATCGAGATTCAAGAAAACTCACTCCTAAAATCTATTTGAAGACGTGGAGTTGTGCGATTTCTAAAAAAAAAATTCCTCGAAGAAGACCATTTTCCACAGCTTAGAAAATTTGCAAAAAGATTGATTTGTGCGTTTGGCAGTACTTATAAATGCGAACAGTTCATTTCATTGATGAAAGTTAATCAATCAAAACATCGTACAAGGCTGACTGATGATAATTTGGAAAATTCTTTACGTCTTTGTATGAGAGGAATTGATCCAAACATCAATGAATTAGTTTCCTAAATTCAAGCTCAAGGGTCTCATCGATTTCGGTGTCGCTATTTAACTTTCGTAGTTTGTAACAATTCCAAATTTAACGATTTAATTATAATGCCATACGAATTTTTTTCATTTCATTTTATTATATTAATAAATTGTATTATAATAACATTGTCCTACTATTTCATGTCTGATATCTATCGCTAAAAATTATGAATTTCACTTTAAAATGCACTACTTACTTTTAAACGCGGCTCGCGAACGAATTTGCACACTAAACTTTGGCCCACAACATGTCAAAGGTTGCCCATACCTGTTTTAGACCATTCTGAACAACTTTGGCTCCGTGTCTGTCTGTGTGTGTGTGTGTGCTTGTTTGTCGTGTGTCCGCAAATCCTTGTAACAAGCTTATTTTCTACAGTTTTCATCCGAATTGGTTGAAATTTTCTGGGAATGTGCGGGCTAAGGTGTAGACGGTCCCCTATCAGTTTCATCTTCTTGATTAAATACTTCACTCTGCGCATGCGCAAACTTACATTCCGCCAAACATAATTTTCTTATGCCCTAGTCATCCGACCTCGCTCAAATTTGGACGATGGTTGGAGAATAACAATTTGATCATCCCATATCAATTTCAACAAGATTGTAACATTAATAGCTACAACGCATGCGCCTCCGTGAAGTCCTTGTAACGACCTTAATTTCCGCAGTTTTCATCCGATTTTGATGAAATTGTAGTGAATGCACGGGTTAGGTTGTAGATGGTCCCTACCCATTTAATTGTTCTACTCATCAGTTCATTCTGCGCGTTCTCGAACGTAAATTATATTGAGTATACCTTTTTTTGTCACTCTACTTCTTGGTTTCTCTATTCCGCTATGGAATTTTTTGAAATCATAAAAAACTGTCAATGATCAATGTTTTCATGAAATGTAAACGAGGAAGCTATGTTTCCCAACTTGGCAGATATTTTTTTTCTTTTCTGCCAAATTTTCCAACTGGTTTAAAAGAGTTAGCACCCCCCCCCCCCCCCCCCCCCTGACAAAACCACCAGGTGCGTCGGCCCTATACCTAGATCGGTCTACTTACAGTTCGATGCCCGGACACTTTCAAATATATAGATAAAGCTCTGCGCCAAAAGAGCTGAGTGCCTAGATTTCGCAAGAAAAGATACCATCGCCAGGAGCGAGGAAATGTTGACACTCGTCCTAATGAAAGTTAGTCCCCCCCCCAACATAGTTCCCATTGTGAGAGGCCAAGGCGGTGCTCAAGGACAACGCTTGAACAATGCAGTTGCTGGCTCTGCCGATCAGAGAGTTCAGAGAGATGGACAGAGCAAGCGGCATTTTGCATGAATTGTATGAAAACTAATGAGTTGTATAGGTACCGTAAATTTCCTCTATTATTTCAATATTGTATTAATGGACAATGTCGACCAATTGGGGCCCATGATTCGAGAAACATGAGGAATATTGGAAACAATCGCAGAATATCCTATAATGTAGCAAGAATAAAATAATTTTTTTCCGCTCAGAATCGTAGTTTGCCCCGCAGTGAGGAGTTTGGTGAGGTGGATTTTCGTTTTGTAGGATCCCACGTCAAAGTAGGTATACGATGTTACTTACACTCCGTTTATATTATTAATTGAGGAGGCCGGTGCATGTTTGGAAATTCGTGATAGAGATGCTAGTAACCCTGTCAGCTGTTGTTATATGCCCTTCAAGCGGGGAACTGCTTTAGCGAATTTCGAACATATATATATGTGCGTGTGTGCGTGTGTGTGTGTGTGTGTGTGTGTGTGTGTCATTCCAGACGGTAACTCTCCTCAGGATTGAGATAAAAATTCCGTTCTTGCGCCAAAAAAATCAAGTTTTCCGAATGAAAGGAAAAGTTTGTTGGCCAGGACTTTTTGAGCACATTAAATTGGTCAAATTTTGAAAAATGTGCTGAAAAAATTACTGATTTTCCAGTCACGCAGCACGATCGTATGAGCGAATTTAAGTAAATTATCGTACTATATATAATGTTACATTGTTTTGAAAATTGAGGACTTTGAGGGAAAAAAAATTGTTAACTACCAGTTTTATGCCGAAAAAATTTGTTATAAATAATATTCCACGATACAAAAAGAGATTCTGGTTTTTAAACTTTTTTTCAGTTTTTCTTGATTTTTAGAACAGTGTAATGAAACTTGAGTAAATTTTTCTACATAATTTTTTATATAAATTTTTTTAGCGATCTAAATTTTATAGTTAATAAACTTTACTTGAGCAATATTCTAAAAAAAAAACAAAAACAAAACACAATTAAACAATTTTAAGCCGTTTTTGCTATTTTTAGTTTTTCAGCACTTTTTTTAAATTTTGAACCAATTTAATGTGCTCAAAAATGCTGACTAAAGAACTCGTCCTTTCGTTTGGAAAGCTTGATTTTTTGGCACAAGAACAGAATATTTATCTCAATCCTAAGGAGAGTTATCGTCTGGTAGGATACATATATATACATACAGATGACACATGGGATAGGTGTATTCGACTCTCGTTGTTAATTTTGAGATTGCTCACGTTCAATTGATGTGCAACTAAACTTGCCTTTCCTTAAGACGTAAAGGATTTGTTATTGTATTTCCCTTTATTTTTAGAGGGAAAGGATAGATTCTGCTTCGACTATGATAGGGTGTTATCAAAGGTTGAGTTAGTTATTAGCGGTAAGTTGTATGTTAAAACATCACTCTGAATTTGAACAGCTGGTCGAATGAAGGTAATTCCGTTTCCTTGTGGGCATTTTGAAACTGATCTCTTGTCGTTGGGTCGAAAAGTCTAAATGCTAGATGACATAAAATGAACTTTGGCTCATTATTGATGGCGTGGAGTTCAAATGGCGAGATACTATCGCATACTGTAGTCATGAATGACTTAAGCGTATCAATGGAAGAGTTACCTTGAATATGAGGAAAATTTAGAACACGGTTGAGGTACGCCGTAGCTAAAAGTCGCTGTTTTTCGTAGGTCTCACATAGCGCAGCCCATGCGAGTGGGTAATTTTGATCAGTTATTTGAAACTTATTAACCAATGAGGGTGCTGGGCCCGTAAGGTTGGTGATTAAATAATAAGCAGGAGTTAAAGTTTCATTTCCAGCTACAACTGAAACAAATACGTCTCCAAAATTTTGGCCAGTTGAGAATTCCTCCGTCGGAAGGTAATAAGTAATTTTATTTCTGGAAGATGTGGATAAATTTTCGTGAAAAGTTGTTGTTTCGGCTAAAGATGTCTTTTATATTATGTACTAGAAGAGGTACTGGGTTTTGTTGAGATAACATACACCGCGTTCATTTCGTAATACGATTCTCTTATGACTGAATCGGCACTTTCATCTTCTTTGAAGGGAAAGTGACGTCTTTGTTTTCCTCGGCAATAATCGAGCGGTCATGGAAAAGTGGTGGTCATCGTCGATTTGAAGATCATGCCACAAATGAGAAAATTCACCGAACTCGTTGCTTTTGGCGTTTAAGTGATTCACACACATTTCCCGTCTTTGCTGATTTCGCCTGTGCCTGATACGTCGGTGAATCAAAGGTGATAGTTCCAAAGCGAAAAATTCTTCATCAGAAAAGAAAGAAGAATCATCAGGAAAGCTGTTCCGAAGAGCCATCTCGTCTATACGAATCCGGACGAATACTGAGGCAATGGACGAGACGCATTCGCACGATTTCGGGCGAACGGCATTCGCCAGAATTCGTTTTGCTTCGCATTTCGCAGCTTTCCGCTCCCAGTGGACGAGAGGCCTTAGCAGTCGCTATTACTCCAGTTAATTTAGCTACGGTTCTTCTAGGATCTTCCGTCATTGTACCAAAGATTTATAGATGGAAGGTAGGAGGATGTTGAAGAGGGTCGAGGAGATGTAGATCAGTGAGGAAAGAAGATCAAGGTCAGTTTAAAGGGACCAACAGAGATTAACAATCTACGAATTGATGTACGCTTCCTACTGCGTTTATCATTGCTGTAAATAAAGGTGAAGTTCGTACTTTCGTTTCTTATCTCTCTCAAATAAATTATCACCTCACAAATCCACCTCTAACTGAAAGTGGCATTCACCATTGCCAACTTAAAACGTTAAATAATGACAAATTAAATTAATGGTCCTTTTGCAATCGTATTAGGTAATAAAAATGAACAATTCTAGTGAAAATGAACAAAATGATTATCAAATACAACAACCACGCTCTGCTACCAAGATGTTTGGACTACCAGAAGTGGGGATTCAGAAAGTGAAATTACACAAGGTACAAACTAATTGTATTATTATTGTGGTTGTGACAATATCAAACAAATTAAGGAGATCCTTCCTATTGGTATTGTTAATTTTATAAGTGCTTATAATAATAGCTAAATAATGATTGTATTTCCACAGAAATGGAAGAAAATTTAGAGTCAATAATATATTTCTGACCGTATCAACGTTGATAGACAGGTAGCACTTGTGTGTGCGCAATCCAAGAATGCAAAGGTAGGTAGGAGATCGCAGTCGCCAAGTACCAAGGCACAGTGGGGCGGACGGAAGAAATGCTTGGGATATTGATGACCCAGAAACAAGGGAGAAGAAGGTATGGCTGCTTTGACTCGTGCGATGAGGAATAAGGAATTGCGCGGCGATTCCAACGTGGTCAAAGATTGGGAGTGGAGGGGAAGAAGCAGGACGAAACAGAAGTCTGTTGTTGCTGCAGATGAAGGTCAAAATTGCCAGACTTCTGGAGAAAGTTTGCTCTTCACTCCACTTTTATCTTACAGAGTAACACAACCTTATGGATAGATATTGCCCCTGTAAATTTACTAGTGGTTAGAAGAAAACAAAAACAGGCTTGGGCGTGAACACTGTGAAGCGTAAAATTGCAGGATTTAGGAACTGTAAAAGTGTAAACCCTTCTCGAAGGCACGATGCGTTATATTCCGATCATATATTACATACGGGGTTTAATAATTACATACCAATAATCTGCGTACACGTATTTCTGTGTTAGAAAGCCAGAAATAATAAACTATTGTGTAATGATTTGCAGAGTTTTTTACAATCAGTTGGAATACCCAACTCTTCACAAAATACTATACAATAGAACGTATGATGGAGCTGTGACGGTTAGCATTGGAAGGCTTTCTGGGACTCTTGCGGTAGGCATTCACCATCGATGAGACAAGAGAGCATTGGCGTAGCTACTTAAGCCATTTCCTATGGAGGGGCAACAGTCGAGGATTTCATTTTATTTTATAGTTTTGCTATTCATTTCTAGTGCTTGTTGCTGAGTATACGAAGACTGCCAAACGTTCATATAAGTAGTTAGGTGCTCAATGGCTTTTTGTAATGATCTGAAATCACGGACGCTTTCATATTCATAAACCTACCTAGGTATAGATTATTAAAGCATAATACTACTCAGAAAAAATATTATCCAAATAACTAATCAGAACGTGAAAATTTACGATAAATACGAATAGGTACCTACCGATGATTTGAGGAGCACTAGGTTTATTATACTATTATTCTAGATTTACTGCATGCAAATTCATATACCTATGTGGACTTGCTGTCTTGCAGGTTTATCCTCAATTGTTACTTCCGCGTGAAAATAACTTTTCATACAATTGTATTATATAAGCAGGTACCTACCTACGCAAATGAAATACAGTGCATGAAACCGAGATCAAGAAACATAAAAAAATGTAAACAAACTCAAACCTGCAATATGCTAGGTTAGAATAGAAATACTGCTACACTGGATTATTTTAAACTTTTTTATCAAACTATTTCAATCACCACTGCTGGCTTATATTTATTGTATTCTTGCTTCATTTTAACTGGGAGTTTATTCGTAAATTAATGGTATAATACAATGGGAAACGGTTTTGAAACGAACAACCAAGCTTGATCAAGTAGGCAGTGAAAAGTAGGGGAAGTTCATAGGGGAATTGGTGGATACTGAACAATGGATATCTATTTTTCTAGGGAAAAATCGCATATGGGCTCGCCCCAGAAGGTAGTGGGGAACGACTTGATTTCAGTTTGTAGTATCCACATTTCCGTTTCGTTGACTAGGTGATTTTACTATGCACCGTGGGGGTGTACAATATCCACGTCATTTTGCCCCTACACAAACGAACCTAATAAAAATGTCTTTATTAAGAGCGACTCAAGACCGCTTGGCAACCAGAATCGTATAATAAAAATAGTAGTTGTGTTTTACTAATTACGTTCTTTAATTGAAGCTGTTAGGTACTGAAGTTGGAAGCGTAAAATTATTAATTTGGCTATATCCATACAACAAAACTCTACATCCTCTATAATTTATGAAGGGGCTCTGCCCACCCTGCCCCTCCTCAAACTACGCCACTGCAAGAGAGTCACAAAATAACTGCAATTCATTTGAAATAAATGGTACGAATTAAGATGTTCTTCGAGGCTATTTTCTGTTACTGCTTACAGCAAATATTCGTCCTCAAGATATCGAAGTATTTCCCAGTCACGAAAGACCCATCCTGACACAGGAAGTTTAAGACTGCGCCTTGAGCGATGAACAGAATGAATTCCTAATGGACCATGATTACAGGTTTCTGCTAATACGAAGGCTTTAGTCTCGGCCCAGAAATTTACGAAGCTGTTCTTAACCGAGACCGAATTGGTGGGCGCAGTGTTGTTTCAGATTCAACTCGAGATTTACTATATGCTAATATAAGGTCCTTTTCATTAAGTTTTTAAAGTATCTAGGTACTGCCTACTCGTAGGAGTTATTGGTTTAAGCTTCAAATCTTGTGATTTGCGATTATACTACTTCCCTGCTTTCTGTATATTTTGTATAAATATATCAAGTATGTATTGCTTCCAAGTCTACCTATAGGTAGCGGAAGCAATGTTTTCAATGTTGTTCGGGAGAAAAAAGTGTTTCGGTCCCCAAAATCAAAACTTCCACTCTCATATTACGCTTTATGTAGACCATTCTGAATTATTTTGGTTCCGTGTCTGTCTGTCTGTGTGTGTTTGTGTGTGTCTGTTGTGTGTCCTCAAATCCTAGTAACAAGCTTATTTTCCACAGTTTTCCTCCAATTTGGATGAAATTTTCAGGGAACGTGCGGGCTACAGTGTAGACGGTTCCTTATTAGTTTTATATTTCCTGACTTAATACTTCTCTCTGCGCATGAGCAAACGTAAACGCTACCAAGCATCATTTTCTCACGCCCTAGTCGTCCGATCTCGCTCAAATTCGGATGATAGTTGGGAAATTACGATTAATTTGATCATCCCATATCAATTACAACATGATTGTATCATTAACAGCTACTGCGCATGCGCCAATGTGATATCCTTGTAACGATCTTAATTTTCACAGTTTTCATCCAACTTTGATGAAATTGTCAGGAAATGCGCGGGTTAGGTTATAAATGGTCTCCTATGAGTTTCATTGTTGCCAAATCAATACTTCACCCAGCGCATGCGCAAACGTAAACTCCATCATGCTCTATTTTTGCACGCCCTAGTCGTTCGATTTTGCTTAAATTTGGATGATAGTTGGGAGAAGACGATTCGATTACCCAATATAAATTTCAACATATTTGTAATAATAATAGCTACTGCGCATGCGCCAATGTAAAATCCTTGTAACGACTATAAGTTCCACGATCAGAAAATGGTCCCGCACCTACCTATTTCATTGTTCTCAACACATCAGTTTATTCTGCGCATGATCAAACGTAAATTACATTGAGTATCATTTTTTTCGTTTCTTAATTGACCAGGTATGACGTTTTCCGCTACTTCTTGATTTACTCTTTCCGCTACGGAATTTTACAAGATTATTTGAAACTTTTAAAAATATCTATTCATTTATGATACGTAAACGAGGAAGCTATGTACCACACCCAACTTGGCAGACGTTTTTTTCATTGTTTTAAAAATCATTTGTAGGTACCAGCACGCGAATCCCTCAATCGCAAGAATGATATCAACCGTGTTCATACATATAGTTAGAAATTTTTTCTGTTAGTTGTATATTAAATTGACTTCCCATTTATTATCAAAATTATGCTTAGGTGAATGGATTCATTTCAATTCAATTCAACTGTGGGTATTCCCCAGCCCGATCCAGCCGAAAGGACCAGAGATTGAACTTTTATGTGGGTACCGACCCATGTGGGTATTCATGGCAATGAGTGTGCAGATGCCCTTGCAAGGAGAGTCATAGGTGATAACTCCATTGATATGTTGCCTATACGCATTGAGGATGAAATCTCCTACATGCAACGTAAAGCCAATTCCATCTGGCATGAGCATGGCAGGGTGAGGTGTTGTACCTGAGAGCCGCTGAGCTCTACCAACTGTGATATCTGATCTGTGATATATTTATGTACATCTAGTCGTCGTTTTATTTCACTTTGCTGATTGACAGTTATTTCGTTATCACAGATTTAGAGGTCCATAAATATTGTGAACGATTTCAATCGAAGCCATCAGCATTGTCCGAACGGTGTCTCCTTTTGAGGCGTCTCGTGTGTCTTGGTGGAGGATGATGGTCGCGTATTGTAGAAACGAGTGGATTCGAATGAGTCAACCCTTGAATGTACATTTGATGGTACGCTGCAGTTAGCGAATCAGGGACTGTGGGCATTTCCAAATCCTTATAGAGTTTCTCGATCCTAACGTACCACGGTGCGTTTGTTACCATTCAAAGTACTCTATTCTGGAGTACTTGTATTCGTTTTATCTGTCTTATAGATGCTGAGCACCACAGGCCACTCCCATATAACCATATGAGGCGGAAGAAGGCTTTGTACAAAAGGATTTTTATGTGTCGTGATAATTTATGGTTTGCTAGAAGATATTACAACTGCCGAATACGAAGTTTGATTTTGGTGGTCAGAGACGTGATGTGGACTACCCACGTTAAGCGTTTGTCCAGTGTCATGCCAAGATATGTTACTTTTGTGTGATGATTTTTAGGCGAATCGTTTATCCTGACAGGTGGGACGCTATAGTTCAACTAAAATCTTGTAGCAAAATATCGTTATCTTTTGATCAGCAGTAAAGTTGGAAAAATTGGTTTGGGGTCATTAATTTGTTTTCATCATAGATAAGCGAGTTCACAGTTCTTGAGCTTTGCGTTCTAGTTTTACTGTTGTCGAGTTTGCGTGATAAGTAATAGTTTTTCATATGTTTATGTAAATTGTTGAGCATGACGACGTAGAAAAATCATTTAGTTTTAATTTCCACCCATTACTTCATGATCTTTTACAAAAAATGTAGTTATTAATGATTTTTTATCTCGAAAAGTTTACTGGTGCAATATCGCCTCACCGAATTTGGCCATGGCGGAATTGCCCCAATGCTCCAATCATCAGAATTGTTGGAAGTTTTTTGTGGTAAAATCACCTATTTCTATTGATTCGGATTAAATTAAAATATAAATTAATATTTAAAATATGAATTATATTGTGATAGCTTATCTCCATAAGCACCTCTATATTTGCCTAATCTTGATTTATTAGATGTTTACCTACCTATCTACTGAATAATTATACAGTAGGTATCTACCTAACTGCCTTCCTAAATTAACATAATCGTTGTAAGATTCCACTCTTCTTGCTCCCGTTTTGATTTTTACAACGGACGTTAGTCTTGTGAATTTGGCTGAGACCTGCAGAAGAGCACAAATTTAAAACTTTAAAAGCTGGGAAGATGGAATGCTATAAAATCTTTATTTTTTTTTAACGATTTCTGCGTTGAACGGTGTCAATACTTAAGTTCCTGCGAAGAACCAAAATCATTTTATCAGTATTTATTTTGTTCCAATTTTATTATTCTGATGTAGAAATTGTTTGTCAACCTTTGAATCCTTTTCTTGTCAACTAAGTTCCCAGTATGGTGAGAAGCTACCCAGGAAGAGTTTTTGAAATTCAATAAATCGTTATTCCGATGTTCAGGTGAAACTGTTCATTTCCTCCTTCTTTTAATATGACGGTATTGCCCTAACCCCATGGCGGTATTTCCCCTGCTAGCTGCCATTTAGAAGGGTCTCGTAAATTGTTGTTTACTAATATAAAGATGCTACACAACCAGCAAAAACTTGTAATTCACTACTGGAGATTTTTAAAAATAATTTGCTCCAAAATCTGAAGCTCCTGGGTGCAATTTTTTAAGGGAGCCTAGATTTTTTATTTTATCTTTAGCCTCAAGTCCATTTATAATTTTTGTACCCTAATTTGTGCAGGATGAGGCTAATAGAGCATCATCTACGTACAATATCAACAGCGCAGTATGGGCGTCGTTCTGCATCTTGAAAATGCAGGTTTGAAAAGGGTATTCCTCAAACCTAATTTATGCAGAATACATGATATTTTATTGTATCATGAATTCGGTGAAACTCTAAGGCGTAAAGGGTTCAGGATACACATTTGCGTATTATCCCGACATCTAGTTCCAAACGCCACCACCATGTGGCAGCACCAAAATGAATAGATCTTATTTTCGCTCTCATTCCGATGATAATTGATCAGTTTTTAATCTGTAAATTGCACTGGATTCAGAAACAGCGCAGAATTTCTACTAATTGGTTCCGATGTTTGAAATTCCAAGATTTGTACATTTAGTTCACTGGAAATCAATTTGTGCGTACTGATAACGGTGGTTTCTTCACATCTGAGATCGGACCACTAAAACCCCATAAATTGTTGTCCAGATGGTTATGGGTGCGGGTTGGAGCGGTGTAGCTAAGGAGGCAGGGGACGCGGGGGAGGCGAGACCCCTCCTGCCGATGCAGTCCGCTTCACCTTCCCTGCACCGCTTTACGTTATTTCATTCGTGTCTCTGCCCAACCGTTCGAGATTTCTCGACCTATAGGCCTAGGCCAGTTTCATAAAGTAACATAAGATATTATTCACTTATTCACCTATTATTCACCCACATATTGATGAGATTCAAAGAATAACTGTAACCAAACTTGAACGTAATTGGATCTGAAACTCACTGGGTAGATACTCCTAATAACGAGTAAGGATTAATTCAAGACCATCCAGAGTGCGTAGGCAGTCATAAGCGATGTTAAAAGAGTCCGAAAATATCTAAATTTTTATTTATAGTTTTATTTATTGTTATTATTATTTTGCTTCCATGCCTACCTATAGGTAGAGGAAGCATTGTTTTCACTTTTGGGGGAACTAAAATTATTAGTCTCCAAAATCAAAATTTCCAATCGCATTTTACGTTTTAGACCATTCTGAATAACTTTGTATCCGCATCTGTGTGTGTATGCGTGTCTGCGTGTCTTTATCTCTTTTTTTAGTGAATTTTCGTAGAAAATGAAGCCATTGCAATCGTTCCAAAAAATGTAAAACCAAAATTTTCTTTATTGAAATCCGTTTTGAGGCATTCTGAAACGAATACTAGAGTTCAACACTTTTTCATATATTTAAATATAGGCATATATTTATTTATATATATGCCCTTCCACAAGATCATCTTCCATCTCTTTAAGATTGAGATAAAAATTCCGTTCTTGCGCCAAAAAATCCAGCTTTCCAAATTAAATGATGAAATCTTTGGCCAGCATTTTCCGAGCACATTTCAAAAATTGTGCTAAAAAACCACAAAAATGGCTAAAAATGGTTGATTTTTTTTTTTTTAAAGAAGATTTTTTGTCAACAGTAGTTTATTAACAATTAACTAGAACATAAAAAGAATTCAAGCTGTAAAATGTACTTAGATTCCATTACTAATATTTGCAGGAAAATAGATTTAAAATAAAATCTAAATTTTGAAAATTTTATATGAATTTCAGAATATTATTTAGAACGAGTTTTTTTGCAGCAAAATCGGTGGTTAACAATTTTTCTTCATTCAATGTTCTCCATTCTCAAAACAAGGCAACATGGTATAGTAAGACAATTTACGAAAATTCGCTCATCATTCTGCATGACTGGAACTTTTCACTTTTTCTCAGTCGTTTGACCTCGCTCAAATTTAGATGAAAGTGGGGGAACACGGTTTGATCATCTCAAATCAATTTTAACATAATTTTATCATTTTGCACATGTGCCAATGTGTAATCCTAGTAACGACCTTAATTTTCGCAGTTTTTATCCGATTTTGATGAAATTGTCAGAAAAATGCGGTTTTGGCTAGAGACGGTCCTGTATCAATTTCATTGTTCTCAAATCATTACTTAGTTCTGCGCATACGCTAACATAAGCTAGCATAATTTTTTTGTTTCTTAATTGGCCGAATTTGTCCTTTCACGCTACTACATCTTTATTCACAACTGTGTTCCGCTTTGGAATTGTTCAAGATCATTTAAAACTTTTCAATGATCTAAAATCTAAACAACTACTGCTTTTCTACTTTTCTTATTTTCTACATTTCTGATCTTATTAATGATCTTTTATTTTCTAATAATGTATTTTTTACTATCATTATTTTAATAAATGTAGTTTAAATAGAAATGTCAAAGCTGGACAATTTTGAGTACAAATAAAATTATTTTGAAGAAGATCCAAAATTTGGAAGTTGCTACATTGGAATCTGGGATCTCCTCGGTTTATGAAAAAAGGGTTTCCACTACGGCATGACGTTCCTCAATCAGTCAGTGCATTTGAGTCACTGATACCAGGAGATGACCTTCAAGTCCTTAAGATCCCCTCATTATTACTATTATTATTATTATTATTATTATTATTATTATTATCATCATGAGTAGCGAAAGGATGAACTATGGCAACCCGTACGTGGTGTATGTACAGATTATCTGTATAGATAATACCTATTAAAATCACCTATCAATTAACCTTTTATACCGAAATTATTAACGATATCGAATTTTATATATTTCAGCCGTTAAATTGGAACCCTTAGGATTGATTAAAACTGATGCCGAGATTATTAGCTCGTCCCCCAACCAATGTATGATTTTTGAGCCAAATGTTATAAAATTTGGTCCAGTTTTTTTCAGAGAAAACCTTTAGACGGCGGACAAACGTATTCCGGTTCAATATTTCCAATAATAATGATGAAAAAAAAGTTGAACAAAATTAGTAGGTTTACGTTTCAAGATGAGTAGAATCCAAATTTCGGGAAAAAAAACTTCAAAAAACGTCCGTCCGCCGTCTGAAGGTTTTCTCCGAAACTACTTGGCCAAAGTTCATGAAACTTGGGTCAACAATTATTACGTATGGGCTCTAGTTGGTGCTAGGACCTCGGCTTCAATTTCAATCAACCGCAAAGAGCTGAACTATCAGAATATTGAAGGTGAAACTTTCACCATTTCATGAAAAATCATCTTTGATTCACCATCACTTCGGATTTTACCCTAAAAGTAGAATTGGGGAACTGAACAATTATAAAATCCAAATATAGGTAAATACCGTAAACTTTGGAAATTGAAGTACTTTTTCTTTTTTACGTTGATAAAAAATTACTAAACTTCCAGGATAATTTATGTTCAATTAAAAGGTGCTCTTCTGGTTGGAAATTTAACGCTGAACAAGCCTACGAGTATAGCACGCATGATAGGTCTGAAATCTGTCCCCAACGTGCCTTTTGCCTAAAATTTTCCAAAAATCGTGGTTTTTCACCGATTTTTGACGATTTTTTAACAGTTTATCGAATAGTTTTGTACAAATTACACCTTTTCGCTACCTGAAAAAATGTGTGCTACTACTTGGATTATTTCTGCCGTCGAATGTGACCATCAGCAGCTCTAGAGGTGTAATAATTGATTTTTTGCAATTTTTTCAACTTTTCACCCGGATGGTCATAAACAACATGATTTTAATTTGTCAGTTTGTTAAAATTAAATTCGATATAGTTTTGGGGCGTATGTCAGTATTCTCAAACTTCATTAAGAGAGGGGGGTGAATGGAGGGGATAATATTCATAAATCATGATGTGTTAACTATTCTCGTCCTATTTTCGATTTTTTTTTTTGTGTTCAACATTGAATTATGTCTAGATTTGGAAAATTTAACAGGAGTTTCAAATTTCATGATGGAAGGCGGTGAATGGAGGAGATAATACTGATACATTATGAGGTTTTATCTACTCTCGTCCGATTTTCGTGATTCTGTTTTGTTCAACTTTGAATTTGGTCTAGATTTGGAATAATATATGTAACTGGAGTTTTATAGTTCATGATGGAAAGGGGGTGAATGAAGGGGGTAATAAATAACGGTAAATTAGTAGTGATATTTTTATTACATTCATCAGATTTTCGTGACTGTTTTCATTGTTTGTTCGATCCAGATTTTAGTCCAGTTATGCATCCTAGGAAGTTTCAAATTTACCGTCGGTGAAGAGGTTAAATGATGGGGAGGGGGATTTCCATTCATAGGGACATCCCAGTAATGCATGCATTACTTACCAATATGTTTTGACGAAAGAACTTGTTGGAGATATCATAATTTTTTCATAAGCAATTAGTATTATCTTTCTCTTTCTATTATAAATAATTGGTGAGTCCTACCATGAAACCCACCACGAAAGAGGTGCTTGAGGTCAAGAAAACATATTTTTTTAACAATATAATTAGGTCACCTCAGTTTCTCTCCGGGTTATTGTAGGAGGGGTCCTAAGGAATAGGGAACCATGCTAAGTTCCGCATCTGGCGCTCCGTCTTTGATCGCGGCTAATTATTGAACGAATCATCGTACAACATTAGTTTTGATCTTTAATTGCTTGGATTTCAGTTCTCTTTATACCTATTTAATTATTATAGTTTCCCTTCTTAAACCAACCTTTTAATCAGGTAATGTGAAGTTGTGAGAAAGTTTTATAAATCGTGAGTCCGACCATGGAGCCTACAACGAAAGAGTTGCGTGAGGTCAAGAAAACATATTTTGTTAACGATTTAATGTTTAAATAACTAGGTAACTTTATTAATAATGATTACAAATTATAAAAAAGAATACCTACCCTTACAAAATACTAAAACAAATTAAGGCAATATTTTACAAGATTAATATAATCCTACTACAAGACTATCGATTTTTAAATTATACTGAAATATTTTATAGGTACGTGTAGCGGATGGACCGATTTTTAAAACAAAATTTTTCTTCGTATTCCATGCATCATGAAACTTGAACCAACAAATGTTGAAGAACCGTATACCTACATTTTATTTTTCTTGGTCAATTAAAAAGGTTTATTTTTCAAAATAATAATTCAAAGTGCAATAATCGAAGTTGTGGAGATGAAAAATACAAACAGTTAATGACCAATGTTGTGCGATGAGCCATTTAACAATTAGCAACGATCAATGCCACCTACAGCGCCAGATGCGGAACTCCCCCCCCCTCTATTAGGCACCACTTTTCTGGATGGTATTTTGTGTATGTGCGAGATATTAATAGTCTATAATAGTTATATAGTCTTAATTTGTCTTAGTATTCTGCATAGGTACTCTTTTAGCGAATTTTCTTAGAAAATAAAGCTATTGCAATGGCTCCAAAAATTTTAAAATAAAAATTTTCAAAAATTTTCTTCATCGAAATCTGTTTTGAGGCATTCTGAAATGATTCCTGGATTTTAACGCTTTTTTATATGTATATATATATATATATGTATATATATATGTATATATATATGTATGTGTCATTCCAGACGATAACTCTCGATAGAATTGAGATAAAAACTTCGTTCTTTCGCCAAAAAATCAAGCATTTCAAAAGAAAGGATGAGTTCGTTGGACAACACTTTTTGAGCACATTAAATTGGCCAAATTTCAAAAAATGTGCTAAAAAAATCACTAAAAATGACTAAAAACGTCTAAAAACTGGTAAATTGATATTTTTATCAGAATCGTAGTCGAAAGAAGTTTATTGACGATGAACTAAAACATTCAAAAATGTTTTCACAAAATTATGATGAAAAATGTACTTGAATTTCATCAATATTTGCTGAAAAATCGATTAAAAAACTGAAAAGTTGGTAAACATCCAAAATCTGTTTTCATTCGTAGAATACCTATGATTAGGAACGAATTTATTTGCCATAAAATTGGTGGTTAACAATTTCTTTGTACTCGGAATGCACAAATTTCAAAACAGCAATATAATATAATGTTACGATAATCTACGAAAATTCGCTCATACGATCATGCTGCATGACTGCAACTTTTTATAACTTGCATTCATTATTAATGAAGTTAATGATTTAAACATTAAACTGTTGACAAAATAAGTTTTCTTGACCTCCCGCGCCTCTTTCGTGGCAGGTTTTAAGGTAGAACTCCCCTTTATAACTTTCTCACAACTTCACATTTTCTAGCCAAACCGTTGGTTTCAGGAGAGAAGCAATAATAAGCAAAGTTGTAGAGACCTAAAATACAAATATTCAACTTCAAATCCAAAGTTGTCCGATGATTCGTTCAACAGTTAGCCACGATCAAAGAAAGAGCGCAAGGTGCAGAACTATTACCCCATCCAATCCTTAGGCACCACTTTTCTGGGCGATATGAAACACTTTCCTACTCCTGTGGACCCCCCCCCCCCCCCCCCCTTACAATAATCTGAAGAGAAACTGTGTGACCATATTTTGCACACTCAACCCCAGAACTCAATTCCAACCCCAGCACCCAGTCTAGGGGCTCCCGAACGAGATGTGGGAGCAGTGTGCTACTGTATTCGTAATCACGGGTAGCCAAGGTATATGTAGACATCAACTGCGCAGAGGAAGAAAGTGAAAGTCTCCCAACGCAAGGGTTTTCGTATTGAGAGGTTTCATACATTTTCGCACAACGGGGCGACAGCTCTAGGGTAGTTTAGACGTTTTCGGAAGCCACAGCCTATAACGGGCCGTTGTATAGGCAAGTCCTCACAACAGGAATCTTCCAGCGGTTTGGGGATTACAAAAGGCTTTGCCTCTTCCGCCCCTCTTCACTCAACATTTTCGCAACTCATTACATACTAACACTTTTCTTCTCTACAACCTTCATTTCGAAACATTTTCAATAACTGCACAACCTCCTTGTTTTATAAGCGTGAAGGCTGGAACACATGCAAAATTACACTCTTTTTATTCATTTGAACACTTAAAATGCAAATTTTAGTTAGAAATAATAAACCATGAAGTTTACAGCGAAGTGAGAATAAGGAACTTTGTATTCTCTGTAGATCGGAGTAAAATGCGATAATACTCTTAGGGGAAACGCTTGTTAGTTCGGAGCCCCGTATCAGGGGGGCTCAACGGTTCTGAGGGGGACGGGGTGTTTCATGTCCGTGGGGAGCGGGGCGCTTAGGCCCTCACCCATACCCTCCTGACGGGCGCTCCAACAGTCGAGCGCGGCACGTCAGTTCATCAGCTTCTTTCAGCTACAGGAATATTCCAGAAAAGTAAGTCACCCGCATGGGAAAAAGTTCTTGATTAGAAATGGCCTCTAGAGATTACTTCGATAAACGCTTAAGAATGATTGATTATATCGATCACGGAATTTGATTACTTTGTAGTATAATGGATTTTATTGCGTAAGTAAGGTTATGTTTCGTTTACAATGAACACAACGTGTTTATGTTACTAATTTTTATGGTATTAATGTGTACTGTTATGTAGGTTTGGTTACTTTTCTTTATTTTTCTTTTTGTAAACAGGAGACGGCAAATTAATACGGGGATGAATACGCCGATGTGAGCGAGTGAGGAGAAGAATTACTGAATTTCTGGATTATTACTACTTTCTAGCTGAAAAAGAAATTTAGGCAATATTCACCTATTTATACTTTTAAGCCCTTTGGAACTTCACCTCGAAAATAATACAAAAATGTCATTAATATGAACGTTAAAAATTTTTGCAAAAAAGAAAAAAAAAGTACTTACCTACCTACAAAAATTAATAAACAAATCAAACAAACCAAATACTAACAAAAAATACATTGTTAAGTAATACTGGGACTTCCCCGGTAAAATAAGAGAAAACAACAAAAATATCATGGCTTTTTGGAACCCCCCCCCCCCCCCATGAACCCCTACACCGCCGTAAATTTTCATCATAAAACTTCCAGCATGAAATTTGAAACTCCTGATATTTGAAACTCGACCGAATTTACAGTTGGAAAAAAAACCACGAAAATTGGACGAGAATTATTAAACCATCATGATTTATTAGTATTGCCCCTCCTCACCCCCTTCCATGATGAAATTTGAAACTCCTGACATACGTTCCAAATAAACTATATCAATTTCGTGATGGAACAAAATAAGAATAACGAATGTCGGTCAAGATTTTTAGTTTGGGCATCACTTGAAAGAATCGGTAACTGTCCCCTCCAACCTCCACCATGATAGCAAATCCAAAATTCCCGAGGTTTATTGAACAGCTAGACTAAAATTGAATTGGAACCAAATAAGAATCACGAAAATCGGTTGAGAATTGGTGGCGTCGACAAATTTTGCTGGAAAAAAAACACGTTTTTTTCGGCTTTACCCTCTCCATTCTCCCCCTTCCACCACGGAATACGAATTCCGGGGTTTGATGCACAACTAGACTGAAATTGGGATCGAACCAAGAAAGAATTTTGAAAATCGTCGAAAAAATTTGTCACACACACGACACACACACACGCATACCTACATGGTTTTGTTCACGGATTCGGTCATTGAATGGTCTGATTCGGATTCGTATGCGGTTATTCTATTATTATTTTTAAAATGTATTTTCTTTTTTTCCCCCATGCTTGTTTCGGTTGTTCCCTACTCCCCTGGATCAATTCCAAACTAGGTGTCTCTCTTGTTGACGAAGCCTTGCCTATATGACAGCTTCAGAGAGACGTCCTAATCATGGTAAAAAACAGCTCTCCAAACCGTGAAAAATGACAAAAAAAAAACTTCGTTACATTCGTTATGATGATTGATAGTTAAAACAAGTTTGAATGCCGATGTCTGAACGTTAGATATATTGGCGCGCAAAACCTTGTTCGAATTGAGCTTTTACGACTGAGTTCAAAAGTCACTAGAAATCGTTGTTTGATGTTAAATGAAAATTCGTTCAATTCACTCATAAGATCATGCTGGGCGCTCTTGAGATTTGAGTGGATAAAACATTAATTTTATGGTATATCGAATCACATTTTAAGCTATTACATTGAGGGACCTATTTATGTAAGCTGTGTAGGCTATTTTTTCGTGTTCCAAAGGTTAAGTGAATTTAAAGAATTTAAGTTTTTAAGTTATGTATTACTCTAAAGAAGCAATGAGTGAATAGTTACATAGTCAAGACACAATCAGTTGGCACTTTGAATCTATGTTTACAAAACACCTTGAAGGCATTCTATGTTGAATATCAACAGGTGCTAAAATACTACATTCTACCACTGCCGCACAATGAGGCACAAGATTTCAAAAGTTGACAAAAACAATATAAACTAGTTTATATTATGTTTTTTGGTGTGCTAATTGCGAAAAAAAACAATGGTCTGTCAGTTTAGGTGGGCAGTATAGCTTCATCACTTATTGTAAAATTGACGTATATATGTATATAAATGGATGAAGTATATAGTACGAGTTAAAATTATTGAATGCAAAATAGAACTGTAATAGTAAGAGTAATAGTAGTAGTATAGTAAGAGTTGACTTGCTAATATGCAAAATTGGGCTATAATTTATGTTTGTCCATGTGCAACCCTAATGTCCAACGGTATTCACCATTTGAGGGAACCAAAGAGAGTTAACCGGTGCAATAATAGACAATTTCATCATAATCGGTCCATTAGTTTCATAGGTTCGCCTGCAACGACTAATTTCAGGTTAGCGCAAGCGCAATCGGTTAATAAATTACTCAACCGCGCACTGGCTACTAATGATCCGACGGCAATGAAAGTTGTAGTAGGCCACCTGCGCCCATTCTCTGAAGTTTTCATCAGAATCGGACAATAACTTGGTACAGTTTTGGTCGTCACAAGAATCTACCACAGACACACACGGAACCAACATTCATCCGCAACGCAAAAAACAAGAGGAAATTTTGGTTCATCATTTTCAATAATGAAGCTTTGAAATCGACCAAACAAAAAAAAAGTTTACCCTCCCCCTCCCCTACAAACTAGTTGTTTTACGTTTGAGTATGCGTAGAAAGCCGTCTGAAGCTTTTCTCAAAAGTATTGGACCAAACTTTAAGAAATTTAGATTAAAAATCATAGGTCGGCCGGGGATGAGCCAGTAACATCGGCATCACGTTCGATCACCCCCTAACGGGTAGAACCTAGGGGCTGAAATATTCAAAAATCTAGATCTCAAAAATTTTTAATGTAACAGTAATGGTTTTTTTTTTAAGTTTCATTTATAGATATCCACCCAAAGAGTCGAATGAAACCATTCCGGTCGCTGTACATTGATCCGTTTGCTATCTATAAAGGCTAAAACATTAATAAGAAAAAAAAAATACAACAAAATGGGAGAAAATCGCAACCAGTAAAACATAAAAAACGCTGCAAATTATTAAACGAAAGTTTATTATTTCTGTATTAGATACCCCTGCTTCGGAGAACGCTAGTCCATGAAAAAAATACCCATGAAACTGAGTTTATTGTGCATTATTGAAATATGACTGGACGATGTCACCTACCAGAAGAAAATAAATGAACTAACTAAAAAAAAAAAAAAAATAAAAAAAAAAAAAAAAAAACTTGAAACCGACTTGAAAGAAAGAATTAAAAAATGTTTTGTCCCCGCTGGGATACACAGCCAAGTCGGACAAGTCGGTCTACCCACTGAGCTACGATCGCCTATATCATGTTAGCAGCACATGATTTCTCTACGTTCTCGAGCCTGGAATCCGAGGGTGTTTTTCAGAAGTTCTAGCCCTTAGGGCAAGCCAACGGTTCAACGACAGCCTTACGGATAGTTTTAATCGATTCTTTGGAATTATATTTATTACAGACATGCGAAAAAATTATTACTGTTACCTTGAAAGATTTCGAGAGCTCGATTTTTGAGTGTGTTAGCCCTTTAGGGTTGATCAAAATTGATGCCGATGTTACTGGCACATTCCCTGCTGATGGATGATTTTTGAGATAAATTTCATAAACTTTGGTCCAGTAGTTTCGGAGAAAAGCTCTGGACGGCGTATTAACGGATTCATTTATTTTTACGATTTTTGTATTCTGCGCATCTTGAAACGTAAACCAAAATTTTGAGTGTGGGGTGGAGGTGGGGTGTTCGAAAAAATAAATTTTCTTGGCCGATTACCAAGGTTCATTATTGAAAAAATAGTTGATTACATCAACACGGGAGTGAATCGCAACCAGCAAAAACATATATCAAAAAGTTAATAAACAACTCGTAAACGAGTTCAACTATCTGCTTTATGAGCAGATACCATGTTACATGGAGTGGACCGAATGATGCTATTGCTTTACATTCTTTGCACATTAATTACAATTGATGTACATTTCACTAGGTTGATTAGAGAAAAAATCAGTCTCAGAGGACCTTAGCTGATAAGTAGTCTTCCGTATTTAATAACATTGTTTTCAAGCCGTTCAAAATGTGCTCTATTCCGAATTTCAGCACCGAAGGTCGACCAGGTCACAATTGGTATCTCAGCCGAACACCCCACCTCCAAAACTTGTAAATGTATTCTATGTGTTCCAGAAGCGCCCCATTCTAAATTCAATCATTGTAAGTCGATTGGGAAAGAAACTAGCCCCTCAGGCCCCTCAGCTGATCAGTGCGCCTCCGTGCCTCGTAATTGTTTTCGAGGTGTCTCAAAGGAGGATCTTAAATTTCAGCATTGTCAGTGGATTAGAAAGGAATTAGCTTCAGAGGGGTCCCACAGCTGATCAGAGTCCCTCCATAATTTGTACCTAATTTTATTGTGAAAATTGTTGTAGATGGTTTAAGAGTCAAGATGCATAGAATCCTAAACGCAGAACTCTATCTTGTCTATAATCATTAAACGAAATCTATGAGACATACTGTATCTAAATAGTTGGTGGCTTTGCACATCAAATTGAAGTTTTATATATCAAAGTACCGAGTTTATGATAACATCTGTATATTATAGAGGGACTTGTGAAGTGTCTCATTGATTGTTGGTAAGATCTTGTTAAATACAGAAGGACTAGTAAATTGTAGGTGTTCTATTAAATATTAATGTCTTTCCGTGACGCAAAATTGATGTCACAATTTCAGTGTTTTTCACGTATAACCCAGCCGTTGCTAGGGGAATGGAACTTCCGCAGTTTTCATCGCACAAAAATCGTTCGCCACTCGTTGGAAAGCGCTTGATTTATGTGATAAATGTTCACATCTCAAGCTAACAATTTCCCCCTCCTTACGTACCTGGCTACATTCCTAAACTAAGTTGATTGGACTATAAACAATTTTAATAAGCCGGTTACAATATTCTTAACGTAAAGCAATAGCATCATTTACTCCACTCCATAGGAAACATTTTCATCCCCTGACAACAGTCGACTGTTAACAACAACTCATTGCGTCTGTATTGGAGAAATAACTTTAATTTATAGAATGCTTTTTGTGCCTCCAAGAATGATAAAATAAATTCTTTATCCTACATTTCGTCGCCTACAGTCCAAAGTTAAAGGATTTGTTTACAACTCTCGAGGACGACCGTTATGAAATCCCCAATCGAAGACATATCCAAGACATATGCTTGTAAAGCAGATAGTGGAACTCGTTTACGAGTTTCGGTACTTTGATATATAAAACTTCAATTTGATGTGCAAAGCCACCAACTATTTAGATACAGTATGTCTCATAGATTTCGTTTAATGATTATAGACAAGATACAGTTCTGCGTTTAGGATTCTATGCATCTTGACTCTTAAACCATCTACAACAATTTTCACAATAAAATTAGGTACAAATTATGGAGGGACTCTGATCAGCTGTGGGACCCCTCTGAAGCTAATTCCTTTCTAATCCACTGACAATGCTGAAATTTAAGATCCTCCTTTGAGACACCTCGAAAACAATTACGAGGCACGGAGGCGCACTGATCAGCTGAGGGGCCTGAGGGGCTAGTTTCTTTCCCAATCGACTTACAATGATTGAATTTAGAATGGGGCGCTTCTGGAACACATAGAATACATTTACAAGTTTTGGAGGTGGGGTGTTCGGCTGAGATACCTCATAGGCTAAATTGTGACCTGGTCGACCTTCGGTGCTGTAATTTGGAATAGAGCACCTTTGTAACGGCTTGAAAACAATGTTATTAAATACGAAAGACAACTTATCAGTTGAGGTCCTCTGAGACTGATTTTTTCTCAATTGTAGAAAATGTGCAAAGAACAAACACCGTTCAATAACAATTTACAGTGTGTGCAACCTTCTACTTGATGGGAAGATGATTTAGTCATAAATCGTTTTGTTCCTCAACTTCACTAAAAAGCGTAAAATTATTTGATCCTAGATCAGTAATACAGTGAACCCATTTTTGAGGCGCGAAGCCCCGAGTTTCGGTAATAAATGTATTTACTATAAACGGGGTTTAATAATAACAGACCAGTAATCTGCGCAGATGAGCTATCTACTACAGAAATAATAAACATCTGTGCAATAATCTTTGCTGCATTTTTATTTTGGATACAACAATGTTTTTCAATTTCTTGCACGAGCAAAAAGCTAGTGAGTTTGATAGTGAGGAAGCGAAAATGAAAAATTCCACGACCCTCGATTTGGCTTTTTTTTTTCATGAATTATCCACATTACTTAACTGCAGCCATTTAAGTGGTATTCTCGACTCTCTTCGCGGATGGCTCTATTATTGTTGTCTCCTTCGTTTATTGTACTATGAGTCCATTTTTTCAGCGTTACATTTTTATGTTTCAAATTCACCCTATTCAAATACGAGTATTTCATGAATAGTTGTTGTCCAAAGTTTACAGATTGTATTCATACCTCTTTGAAAAAGCTTTCGACATGGTTTCACACAACATCATAAAACTAGAGGACTTTGTGGATCTCTTTTGGCGAGGTTAAAAGTTAATTTCTAAACCGTCATGTGCGATAGTCCGTTTCCAAAATGCTCTTGCTCAATCCTTTGAAACAACTTCTGGTGTTCCTCAGGGTTCCCATACCGACCGGTCCTTTGATCTTCCTCATTTTTATTGGTGCTTGCAGCAGAGCTTTTGAAGGTTTGCAGATAATTTAAAGATCATTTATGTGGTGAAATTTATGGAGGAATGTGTGGCTCTGTAAGAGATTTAAAGCCAAGAAGATTGTTGGTTGTTATTTTTAAGGGATTCCGGCTGTCACGGCTCTATTAGCCTATGGAAGACTATGGATTTTATACCTAACACTCTATTAATGAATTTCTAGATATTATGATTTACCAGCATACATTGATAATAGTATATGAACGTTGAGCACTATCTTGTCCCTGATTATACTAGCAATACGATATTAATCTATAATTCTCTTGATAATCTGAAAATCAAGAGTTGAAAATCAGCCTGAGACTGTTCTTGAGTTTTTTCTGCGTCCATCAATCTCTGAATGAATAAAGGCTCACGTAGACACCAAACACCAAATCCAAATGAGAGATACATAGTTGACATCTGAAGCAAGAATTGATTAATATATTCATCAGTGTTTGTGAGTGTGGTATGAACAATACTATAAATTACTTTTATTCACCAGAATCTACATTCTGGTTCAATATTATTTCTCCTATCTAATCGATCTAAAAAAATTATATATATATATATATATATATATATATATATATATATATATGTATAATAAAATAAATATGCTACAAATTATTACATATAGGTTTATCATTTCTGTATTAGATAGCCCTTCTAAAAAAGATCACTGATCAATAATGATTAAACTCCCAATCCTATCATCAAAACGTGGCGCTTCGCGACTTCCAAAAGGGTTCACACCTTAACAGCTCCAGGACCCTACAATTTTACGTTTCTTAGTAACTGTCGAAAAAACATAGAAAACATTTTGAAAAAATACTTTTTGAATAAAAAGTACTTAGACCAAAAAGGAACAAAATTAGCTTCGGCTGTCCCTCAGCTTATCAGCGCGCCTCCGTTTTTCGTAATATTATTTTCAAGGGGCCCAAAAGGAGCTCCATCAAAATATCAGCACCGTAAGTGTATTAGGAAAGAAATTAGCATCAGAGGATTACAAAAGTTCATTATTGAAGTATAGTTAATGAACCAAAACGAATTTTCAAACGTCCGTCCGCCATTCAAAGATTTTCTCTGAAACTGCTGGACCAAAGTATATGAGATTCTCGGCATCAATTTCGATCAACCCTGGAGGGTAGTATTGAAGGGCTAAAATATTAAAAACCCGAGATCTCGAATGTTTTTTGAAATTAGGGTAATTTTTTGTGTCATTTATAGATATCATCCCAAGTAGTCAAATGAGCCCACCTGGATCGTTGCATTTACACCCATTTGCTCTCAATGGTTAGAACTTTGATAGAAAAAATATCATGAACATGAGTGTGAATCGGAACTGATGACAAAATAGTAAAAACAGCCTTGTAAACTCCGACGAATCGTATCAGATGATAATATTCCAATGGGATTTCCTCTTCATGAAATCGAGTTTATCATACTATCTCTTGTCACTTAATATATGGATTAGCCAAGCGGAGGTCCTAGGTATTTCATTTTAATTCATTAATTTCCCGTTGGTTGGAGACACTTCAATATCAATATACTTAGGTTTTGATGTAGGTACTAACGTACATCTAGATATCAGCTTTTGTTACCTGCAGAGTGACTATTTTGTTTAGTGTTGATGTTTTAAGTAATTTCCTCTGTAGGTGTATGTTGGAAAGTATGTTTAGTAATAGGTATGATAATAATAATAAATTACAATAAATAATATCAGCTATTCAATAATTACAGATCAGTGACCTGATGGGTAGAAGAGGTATCGAATACAGAAATAATAAAACTTTGTGTAATGATTTGCAGATTTTAAATGTATAGGCTTACTGTGGTTTTCAATATTTGTAGTGATGAAGTTTGCTTGGCTTACCATATTGGTTTCACAAGTGCTTTATCGCCGCCACTGGTTATTTCCGGTTTGCTTCTCCCATTCATTAGTCGCCGACGCCGACGCTTCTGGTGGTGGCCCTTCGAAGATTGAGCTAGGAGGTCGTCCATGTCAAAAGTTGGTTGCTGCTGCCCTTGACTTTGTTGAAAGTAGCAGTTCGCATGGTGAGCTCGATGCCCGCTCTCCGGATCAACCGCTGCATTGCATAATTCGGTGTTCCGAAACTGCACCGCAACTGTCCTCTCTCCTCGAAATGGATGTGAAATAGGTTTTGGGATTCGGTTCTGATTCATAATATTTGTGTTCAAGTCCGTCGATAACTTTCACTAATGGCATTGAGTAATTACAGAGACGTGCTCAGTGATGTATACTTAATACGCTAGAACATAGAACTGTTAAAGGGTTACAGAAAACCATTTATAACTTATCAAGAAATAGTACAGGCTTCATTTTCTAACAAATTTTCCTTCAGCTTCGCTTGAAGAATAATCCAAATTGCCAAATCGGTTAATTTCATTGGGGATCATCTACAACTTGAACCATACTCGTACTACTTCTGAAAATTTCGTCGAAATCGGATTAAAACTGTAAAAGGCAACAGCTTGCTCGAACTCTCCGAAATTGAGCACGATCGGACGAATAGGCAATGAGAAAACTAATGACGTTTGATGGTTTTTACGTTTGCGCAAGTTCTGTAAAAACTATCAACTTTTGAATGATAACATTGATAGGAGAACGTCCTCAGTCAAACCCGCACATTCCCAGGAAATTTCATCGAAATCGAATGAAAACTTATGAAGTGCCTAATGCTTCCTACAAGGATTTCTCACTCGCGTATGCGCTATAGCTACTACTGATACGATCATGTTGATATTGATATGAGGTGGTTAAATAGTCTTTTCCCGATTACTTACCTTCCGAATCTGAGTGAAATCGGACGACTATAGACAGTTTATTTATTTAAGTTATCAAACTAACAAATTAAAGACATAGTTTATGAAACTTCTGAGCATTGTTTTTGTTGACATTTATGGAATTACAAATTTTGCTTTATAAAAATTACGCATAGAACTATATACTTTAAGTAGTTACGTGTTTGGTTTATTATTTTCAATAATGAACTTTTGAAATCTAAAAAGTTAACTCCCCCTTAAAATGTGTTGATTGAAGTTTCAAGATGCTTAGAATCCAATAATCGAATTAAAAAAAGAAGGAAAAAAAACACGCTGCAATTTATTACACAATGGTTATTATTTATGTAATGGATAACCCTTCTACATAGAACAGTTGCCTGTAATTATTGAACGAAGTATAGGTATTGTACATTATCTTAATATAACAACACAGGCGTAGACGGCTACCGAGGAGTGATTATGTACGAGTATTTAAATCTCGTGTTTAAATTAAATAAGACACCTGCGTTTCACTGGACTTTCTACATTTAACAATAGCTAACCTACCAACTGGAAATCAAAGAGGTAAAATAACTAAATCACCTACTTACGCTTCACAAGTCCATCTATAAATGAAAAGAGATAGTATAATAATAGTATAATAATCCCGATTTCGTGAAGTGAGAATTCTATTGGAATTGTTACAGCCGATACGATCATCGTAGTTCATAAGGAGATTTTCACTGTTCCTCCAATTGCAAATCACTTTTTTCTTCTTTTTTTTTTGTATACAAAGTTTTAGATCTTAAGGGAAAGAAACTGTTGAACGTACAGCAATCTGGGTGATTTCATTCAATTCTTCGGGATAATATCTATAAATGCCACTTAACAAAAATATTACTGATACCTACGTTGAAAGTTTTCGAGATATCGATTTTTTATCTTCTGTAGGCGTGCCCAGATCTACGCCTATGCAGAAATATTCAGATACTTGATAACTTGATGTATAATAGACTTCTTTTAATAATTATAGACAGGTGTTTTACGTAGAAGGGCGACCAATACAGAAATATCAAGCCTTTATGGAATGTTTTGCAGTATTTTCAACTGTTATACCCCGACTAATTAGTTTAAGGAAACGTGTCCTATAACTCCCGAATATTCGGCTCCTTCCTTCCTTCGGCTCTTATCCTTTGTTTACCTCAGTCTTATCTACATCCTATACTTATTTTCGTTTACCATTCCCTTTGTCATAATGAACTGTAGCGGTTGTAATGAATCCCTGAAGCCAACCGATAAACTAACATGTTCGAAATGCAATAGAAGTTTTCATTTTAATTGTGTGGGGATTACAGAAACAAATTATAAAAAGCTGTCTAATGTTTGGATTGGACTTAGCCAAGTTAACTCCATTGCCAACGAACATGGTTCCATCTTAGATATTTATTTATTTATTTATTTATTTTATTTATTAAACATTACGGGATTTTATTCCCAATTACATATTAAGAATTATAAAACAATTTTCAGCTACAATGAGTGAAAACAAAATGAAAGTGATTAATAGAGAAATTAAATTTGTCACAAATAAACTAATTTAACACTGCAGGTAAAATTTAGATAGCATTGACTTAATGTTATTCACACTGTCGAAAAACGGATCAATGTCGACTGGCGAGTCGTTTGCTGTCCGTTGAAACCGTGTGAGAGGGCTATTCATAGCGTAGTTGGTTCCCTCAAAAGATGGTGAGAAAAAGTCTCTTGACCTAGTCGAGTAGGATGGAACCCTTATATTCACAAGGTTGAGCAAGGAGGGTGAGTCGTATGAGCCATTTAACAATTTCACTAGGAAAACAATATCATTCATTTTCCTCCTCTCCCTCAAAGAAGCAAGTCCAAGAGACACCCGCACAGCAACATCGCAGAACTCAACTCCATCACTCCGAATCCTTAAATGCGCGTATTTAAGGAATCTACGTTGGATCCGCTCCATCGCATCACTATGCGTTGCGTAGAAGGGATTCCAAACACAGGAGGCGAACTCCAGACGGCTTCTCACGAGGGACACATACAACACTTTGAGGCAATGAACATTGGTAAACATGCGTGTAGTTCTCATCAGAAAGCCAAAGATATGATCTTTGTTTAATCCGGGAAGAAAATCTTCAAGACAATCTTCTTGGATGGACGGTGTTCATATTCTTGCATATCCACCGTCAGTGATACTCTCGTTAATTGCGACCATTACCATCCAGCTCTCTTTCTTTTCTTGGACTCTCTTGTGGATGAGAGATATATCCAGGGTGGTTCAAAAATATTCAACTTCAAACGTGCCGATTACAAGTCACTGAACGATTTCCTTGGTGGAGTGAATTGGTCCTGTCTTGCTGGTCACAGCATTGAGGAGTCGGTGGAAGTCTTTTACAGCATTCTTTTCCATGCATTTGAATTGTTCATTCCGAAGTACACTATTACTAATACGTTTCCATGAAACAAATGGTTCACTCCTGAACTGGTAAATATGATTATTGAGAAGAAACGCTTACACTTACTTTATAAATGTACCGGCGATTCTCAAACATCAGAATTTCTCCAATCTGAGAGCCGAAAGTAAGAGGTTGGCTCGAAGATGCTACGTAACTATCTGAATGAAGTGGAACTATCTATCGTTGATACTAATGACACAAAGCCTTTCCGGGACTAGGTCCGATCTCTTAGTCTTGTGCCTGGCATCCCATCTATTATGTTTACATTTGCATCCATTATGTTCTCTTGTGGGCAGTTTGATACCCCTCAAGAGATCTGTGAGGAATTTGCAAAGTATTTTTCTAGTGTATATGAAAATAACCAACCCAAACCTTGTGATTTTCGCGTGAGGTCCAACACTGGTAACATGTGCTCCTTGGAATTTGAAAAGAGCTGTGTCTTGACGAAGTTGCGGGCTTTCGATTGCTCCAAGGGGATGGGTACAGATGGTGTTCCTCCTTCTCTCCTGAGTGCAGTGAGGCCCTAGCTGAGCCACTGACTTATCTGTTCAACCTAAGTTTGAAATCGGGGCACTTTCCGTCTCAGTGGAAATCTAGCTTTGTCGTACCTGTCTTCAGATCGGGCAAAAGGAACCATTTCAATAACTATAGGCCAATCTGCTAATTGCCTGTCATCCCAAAGATCCACGAGAGTCTGGTGGTGGAGGAAATCTCAGCTTGAATGTCATTCACCACAGCCAGCATGGGTTTGTAGCAGGGAGATCAGTGGTAACAAATCTCATGGAGTATGAGCGGTATGTCTTGGATGCAATGGAGGAGGGATCACAGGTTTATGCCGTATATACTGACCTGTCAAAAGCCTTTGATAGGCTCTCCATACTTAAACTGGTTGCAAAGCTGGAGGCATTAGGTATCGGAGGCTCGCTGCTTGACTGGGTATCATCATATCTGACAGGTCGTACTCAAATAGTTTGTGTCGAGGGATACACATTCATAGGATACTACGTACCTTCTGGCTTGCCGGAGGGCTCTCACATGAGCCCCCTCCTTTTCGTCCTCTTCATGGATGATCTAAGTGAACACCTGAGCAACGTCCAATTCCTTCTTTACGCGGATGACCTCAAGATCTTCAAGAGAATCCGATCTCCACTTGAAATCTACACCCTTCAATCTAACATCGAACTTCAGCAGCTTCTGTAAAATAAACAGTCTCTTGATCAACGTGGATAAATGTGACATTGTGTCATTCTCACGCAGCAAAACTTTAAAGTTTTGCTATGATTACAAGATCAACGATATACCTCTGGCGCGAGTGAATAGGGTGAGGGACCTTGGAGTCACGATTGAATCAGATTTTTCCTTTTCAAAGCACATTTTAGATGTGAAATCGAAGGGGTTCAAACAACTCGGTTTCCTCTATCGGGCCTCTCGACCTTTTCGGTGTTTGGTTCCCTTGAAAGTTCCGTATTGCTCTTTAGTCCGCAGTCATCTGGAATTCGCATCGGAAATATGGAGTCCAGCATATATCACTCACATCCGTTCCATTGAGCGAGTGCAAAACAAGTTTTTGAGAATTGCTTATCTGAAGACAGACAGACGCACTGGACGAGTTCGATGCCGAGGGAATGAGACGTATTTTGAATTTGGGCACCCTTGAGCAAAGGCGACGTCAAACACTCATTTGATAACGTTGTCAAAAATTGTCCAAAATGAGTTTGATGCTCCCTCCTTATTGGCTCTTGTCAACTTCAGTGCCGTCTCGATCAACACGGAATCGTGTCCCGTTGCAGCCGGGTTACCATTGGACAAACCATGGAGGCACGGATCTCTTGTTAGGATGCTCAGATCAACCAATGATGTATCCCACATGCTCGACGTAACTACCGCTTCACCTTTACAAATTAAACAATTCTTCAGGATATCTTCATTTTGATCCACGTTGTTTATACAAGTTGAAAACACTCCCAACCACCCAAGTGAAATCTTAATTAAAAACTTAGGGTAAAAGCACCAATTGTTGACACTAATCCAAATGTTGACACTTCAATTTCAAAATGTAAAAATAAGGTATTGTGCCACTGTAGGTGCTCGAAATTGGTGTCATTCTGCTGATAAGAATGTAGTTATTGAGGTCGGCCTCCTCCACTAGTTATAAAATCATATATAAATCATCTGGCTGATATTGAAGCCGATGACAGCTGCAGCAGATACTCCAGCGACCCCAACCTTGTCCCGCATCTTAGTGATTTAAGTCAACAAATTTAGACTTTTTAAGCGAAATATTGTGAGTAAAAATTACCATTTCACATCGTCTGCTCTATGAATAACATAAGGAAGAATGCGTAAAGCATTAATACCCTAAATTTCAATAGAAAACCATGGTTATGTTCGGTGTCATCATTAGGTCTCACAAAATAGTTTAGTGTCCTAATGTTGACACCTGTGTCAACACTAGGGGAAACAGTTGATTTGGTTGCTAAGGTGATATTTGGATTTGAATAATTTCGTAGTGTATCAGGACGCTTGAATTTTTCAATTCAACGAAGTGGAACCTTAGGTTGACATCGTCTGATCCCAATGTTGACATTCGGTTCCTAAAGTTGACATCAACTTTTTTTTTTTTTTTTTTTTTTACTTGCATAGAAAACGTTATTTTATCAAATACATTAGGTTGGTAGTTATTGTTGTGGGAACTGAACCTGTTTGTTTTTAGACCCATACGAAGATGAGCTGATATCATTACCAGCAGGAACCAGCGAACAAAGCGTACCTTCAAACAGTGTATTCGACCAGGCAAAACAAAGTCCACAATGCTGTGTTGTTGGGAAAACCACCACCGTGGAAGAAATAGGACCTTGTGCCGTGACGAGTAAGAGTGGTGACGAGGAAGAAGTTGGACGAATTAATGAAGGAGACATGGTTGTGGCTGTGTTGCCTTACAGAAAACGGGACACGGAATGCGTTTGCCTGGTTTTCAAAATTGATTCTGGAGATAATCATAAGATAAACCACTTCTTCCCTGCAACAGACTGAGGACGGTTTTTAAGCCTTCGAGCAACGGGAATCATCTCCTATCGGTCAGCCACGTACAATATAAACTGCCCAAGCCCAGATATTACAGGGGCAATCCAGATAAATTTATGTTCCCAGTTTCTGTATCTGTTCCTCTTTAATTTAATTAGGTAGGTACCTATGCTAAAAATTTACTTACCTTCTTTTCTGAAATGTCACATACCTTCTTGAAATATATTTTAACATGTTCTGAATCACTTTTGTTCATTTATGCCTTGAGTAATAACTTCAGGAAAGCGAAGGGTCAATATTTAAATTGGTGTCAACATTAGGAACTGCTAATGTCAACATATGGAATTTTCGCAGACAAATGTGTCAACATTGGGTGCAAAAAGCCATGTTAGAAAAAATTCGTTTGTGATAATAAAAAAAACTATTTTGGTAAGTCCAATACGTGCAAACTGTTCACAAGGAACTCACAATTCATAATAACTACCTAAAAGTTTTATTTTCTTGAACACTTTTGTAGAACGCAGAATTGAATGATTTCTCTTTCTTATAGTGTCAACAATTGGTGCTTTTACCCTAGCTTTCCCTGTATAGATCTATTATACTCGTATATGTACACTGAATTATGATTATTAAATCTCCTTATTTTCTTTATTATAGTTGCTGTTATTTCTATTTCGTGTGAATATGTTCTCATTTAGGTTGATTGTATTTTAGTTTTAGTAAAGGAATATAAATTATCGCTTAAATAAATTGTAATAAATAAATAAATAAATTATACTTATGTCATTACATCTGAACCCTTCAACTTTTGATCAAAGTGTATATCTGTGGGATCAATTATATATTGTCATTGCTTCTTGTTGTGTTTGCAGTTATTAGATGTTATCGTTGTCGCACTGGAGGCAGGGCTTATCCCGAGTCAAACATAAGGGCTGCCCCCAAATTCTTTAAAGCTACAATTAAGTACCTAAATAATGTAAATCGAACTCAAGATGTTTAATACGACAACGATTAAAAGAAGGGAAGTTTAACGATCCTCTAATTCGAAGCGATTCTCTAGTGAAAAAGTGAAGCTGGATTTGCTAGAATGTTCACGGTGTGTGATTTTTCAAGTTAATGGTAGTTTGACTGCTTCAGCTCTCCAATGACTTTTTGATTTCGCCATTTCTCAGGATCTTTCGAGGTCTGTAATTCTGTTCCTTTCCATTTAGCTCCACCAGAGTGAAGCCACCCCAACCGTTTCTTAGTCTCATTAATTGCGACGTTGGTAACTTCCACATAGTCAGTTTAAGTTTCATCGTTAATTTATTCGTAATTATTCTTAGAATTTCAACTCAATGACAATTTTAAACGCTGCAAATTATTACACAAAGGTTACTTTATTTTTCTTTTGATCACGTAATATATACTGGGCTTAATAATAATTATATATCAATGATCTGCGTATAAGGGCTATCTAATACAGAAATAATACCTTCAAGAAATAATTTGCAGCGTTTCGGTAAATGTTAATGAACAAAGGGTGACAAAGTTAGCTTCCAACCTTGTAGAAGTGTTGCATGGACTGTGAATTGATTTGAAATTAGGATTGTTTCTTGCACATAAAATAACGACTCAGCAAGTCGATTAGAAGAAAAATCCGCCTCAGAATACCTTCAGCTGGTATGCGTTCCTACATACTTCGGTACATTATTTTCAAAGTATTCCAAAGGCGCTATATTTCAAATTTTAGCTCATCAATCGATTGGGAACAACATTAGCCTGTGTTTCCTCAGCTGATCATTGCCCGTCCATATACATTTTAATTATATTCTATACGTCCCAAAGAGCCCATTTGAGCGGGCAATTTAGCTTCGTTTTTTGTTCATATTTAGCTTGTCAGATGTACCTTACTAAATTTTAGAACGGGGTCTCTCTGAGAAGGAGCCTCTCCGAGTGTGGTAGATAGTAATTCCTACACTGTAGATAGTATTTCCCTAGCGGTACTGACACAATTAATCTGAAATTGATGTGATGGGGAGACTGTGCTACATTGGACGAGCGAGGGAAGTGAGCGGGCGCAGCTAGTTATGAGATATGCTAAAAAACGTCTGCCAAGTGTGGTGGGCAGTATAGCTTCCTCACACATTGTAACATGGTCGTATAAAATCAGTTGAACAACAAAGTGCAAGACAAAATAATTGATAAGTCAAAGTTATAAGAAATTAACGTTTGCCCATGCGCAAAGATTACTATTACTCCAAAGGCAATGACATTTATAAAGGAACGTCGTGGAGCTAAACCCCACAATCCTGGAAAAAATTTCATGAAACTCGGTCCATTAGCCAAGGAGTTTTGTCTGTGTCGATCAATTTTAGTTTTGCGCATACCACTCTACCAATCGCAATACATTTCATTGGAAAAGTTTCATAAACATATATCTATCTACTCCCAGAGTTTGAACGAAATCGGTCTAATAGATTATAAGAAATCGACGTCATAATAAATTAACGTTTGCGCATGCGCACAGTCTACTGTTTATGTGACAGCAATGAAAGTTATAGGGGACCGTCTAGAAGCTACCCCGCACAATCCCTGAGAATTTCAACGATATCGTTATATATTAGACTCGGAGTTTTGCCTCTGTCAATCAATATTAATTTCGCGCATGCGCAATTGTTATTACCCTACCGATTGCAATATAATGTATAAGGCATTTTTCTAGAACATATACCCAATCACCTACCAAGTTTGAACGAAATCAGACCAACAGATCGTAAGAAATAGACGTTATGAGTAATTCAAGTTTGCGCATGCGCACGGACACTTTTGATTCGACGGCTTTGAAAATTATAGGTGACCGTCTCGGAGCTAACCCACACAATCCCTGAAAATTTCATCGAAATCAGACTGACTTGGTATAGTTTTGGGCGTAACAAGGATTTACTACAGACATACAGACTGACACGGAACCAAAATTGATTAGAAAGCACTGAAACGCAAAAACCAAGTATTTTTATTTTGGAGGTCAAACATTTTTTCGACTTCAATCACGAACACAAAGTTAGGAACAACTCGGTATTGAGAAAGCAAAACTCACAAAAAAGTGAATAGGAAAATCTAAATTATCATTTTATTCAATTGCATCAAAATAAAATGCCACATTATGTCGCAAACAAATTAATTTTTCTAATTATATTGATTTTTAAACCAAATTTACTCATAGGTATATATTATAAGCGTAAGTTTGGTATAAAATATTTTGAATTATGTAAGTATCATGTTTATTATCATAACTCAACATTCGCAGAAGATCTCAGCAATTTGGAGTGATATTTGAAAACTAGACAACCTAAGGATTCGACAAGTTGACCAATTTCAGCTGTCACATTTTCATTCTCTAGTGAATAGGTATGTGTGTATTACTACAAAAAAATCTAAAATTTCGTATAATCATCACCACTACTGTTATTATTATTTAAACTTCTCAAAACATGTTAAAAACCTGAAACGACTGAACTCGCTCATCTTCACCTGATTTGTCAGAATCACTTTGAGGAATGATACGATATAATGAACGCAGATCTTAATTGGAGTGCATTCTGTGACACTTGATCAAGCATGAAGTTTCGTTATTTGCTTATCACCAATGAATGAAGCTTGGGGCAATAGCCGAAAAGAGCCGATCATTGCAAAAGCGGAAAATGAGTCTCAATGGTGATTTGCTAAGCCGGGAAGTGTGAGAGCCACAGAGGGAGGCGTTATTTTACGTTCGTGTCACTCAAACAGACGCTCCCTCCTACACTCCACCCTCCGTAGCATCAGTATTGAGAGTCGCTGAAGAAAAAGAATTACAGCGATGCCTGTGAGCGGAGACAAGCATCTTTCACGCCTCTGGTATGCTCTACAGATGCACATTTGGCTCCCCAGTTCCGCTGTTTTGTTAAAGTCTACACCGAGAAAAAAAGAGGGGTTTTACCAGCTTGATGACCTCACAAACGGGCCTCACTTTAAAACCAACCCGATAAGAATCAAAGAAAACTTCAATCCTATCAGGTATTAAAAAAAAGAAGAAAAAACTTACCTATGCCTATCGGGTTTTCACAAGTCAAAATCTATCGGGTTATGACTTTACTGATAAGAGTTTATCGGGTATCAAATTTCTGTCGGGTACCCCGATTTTCCAGAATTCCAAAATTGTGGATTTTGAGAACAGGAATACCCGATAGAATTCCTATCGGGTAACCTCAAGTAACCACCCCGAAATAGTTCTTCCTCCTATCGGGCTTTTTGATTATTCCTATCAGGTTTCAAATTTATTTCCTATCAGGAAAATGAATAAGTATTCCCGTTTATTTTCCAATAGGGAAATGTGAATACCCGTTTGATTTCTTACCGGGTTCAACCTTATACCCGTTTAGTTTCCTATTGGGAATTTTAAATACCCGTTATTGTCTTATCGGGTGTTTCCGATACCCGTTTGTTTTCCTATTGGGAATTGTAAATACCCACTTGATTTCCTATCGGGTTCAGCCTCATACCCATTTGTTCGCTATTGGGATTACCTATATCTCTATCGGGTTTAACCTTTTACCCTTTAGAATTCTATCGAGAATTTTCAATTTTCTATCTGGTCCTCCTTGTACAGCCTGATACGCTCGTATCGGGTCTGGCCCAATAGCCCGATACGCTCGTATTGGATCTGGCCCTACAACCCGATACGCTCGTATTGGATCTGGCCCTACAACCCGATACCATCCTATCGGGTTGTAGGAGCTAGAAAAAATACAAGCCTATTGGGTCTAGCTCCTTCAACCCGATAGGATTCCTACTGAGCTTGCTTCTCACTATCCGACTGAGTTCCTAACGAGCCTGCTACTCCCGCTCCAAAATTTACCCATGGATAAATTCATGAGTAAATTGTGGGGCGGGAGTATGCTTGTGAGGAACCCAATCGCATAGGGAGGAGGAGAAACCTGTAAAGGAAATTAAAACATCTCAGAATTTTATGAATCTTAAGAAAATGGTTATAAAAGAAAGTGGTTAACAGGAACCGTGAAACTGAAAAATTCTTATAAATATCCTTAATCTACAATTTTCAGATTTTTCTTAATGCGAAAAAACTGTACTTACTAATCTATGTGAATATGGTGAACAATAAAGTAACGAAAGTTTCAGACATCCAATTCATTAATGGATATACAAATGTGTAACCAAGGTAATCATACAATTTATCTTCAAATAAAAAAAATAGTTTTAAAAAAATGCAGGATTGACTTAACCTATAAGGTACTGAATGTATAATTAAATAATTTATAAATGTTAAATATCATACAATTCATTAATCGATATAAAAATGAGTAACAAAGGAAATTGAAAATCTTCAAAATTTTCAGAATATATTGGAAAATGGTTTTAAATAATGTAGAAATTGAAAAATTACAGAATTTTCTGAATGCGGATAAAGCGTATCGAACCTATATGAAAACGATGAACAATTCATTGCTATCGATAATAAAACGGTTAATATGAAATAGCATATCTTATGTAGTAGAAAAAAAGTATGCATCTTGAATATTAAATAAAATTACGTTTCATCTATAACAAAATCGTTAGGTAATAAATATTATTAACATCGAGTCTTTTTCATCATGTACAATTATTCTTAATCTAAAAGAAAATAATTTACAAAAATAAGTTTTAGAATAAATAATTGGGCTGCAACAATGGTGGAATTTTATGTTCACCACTTTCAGAGAGAGGGGTGTGGGAGAGATTAAGACTTCAGTTTAAGTGGAAAGTTGGACAATATTGGCAATGCAAACGAGCAGCTATTCAAGAGGCATCACGTCAAAGAAATTAGCACCTCACTATATTTATCAGTGAATCAGCGCACATGATACACAACAAGAATCAATATACTGAGGTGCCAATTGCTTTGACGTGATGCCACTTGAAAAGGTGCACGTTCTCGTTACCGATATCGTCCAACTTTTGCCATTATTAACTGAAGTGTTTCCTCAATATTACATCATTTGTAAGTAATTGCACTTTACAGGCAGTTTCGTAGCACTACATAATATTCCCCTTTCAAGGCTCTTACTAATGAGCTGGGAAAACTATACCCAGACCGTCCGATATCTTATAATATGAATGCACACCAACGGAGTCAACTTTATAGCCTTGGTAGTGGCTACAGAATGCGTGAGTTAAATAGTTTTCACATTTCAAGTACATTTTGTTCGTTTCAAAATTTACTTACATTTTCAAGATTTTAATAAAATCAGGTTAACCCTCTGCCGTCAACATCAAAGCATGCCATATAGTTTGGAGTGAATTTAACACCATCGTAAGATGTGAGGAACTTGACACTTCGTAACAGATTTGGGTCAATTTGGAGGGAGGAGAATCAGACACAGAATCATCGGTAATAAAACTCAATTTCCCATGCTCATCTACCCGTTCAGGGATGGAATTGTGGAAAAAAGGTGGTTGAGACAGTACTGTTCCTTTTTTGCTGCTGAGTAAGGAGTATTAATATTGATGAAGGGATTTTTCAACCCTGTTTTCAGTTCTTTGATTTTTGATTCGAACTTAAACGTAGGGAGTGCTGTAAAGGGACCGTGCTTCATCATCATGGATGGGTTGTGTGTTAAGAAATGAAAATCGGGCCGCAACGATGGTGGAATTTTATTTTCACCACCTTCATAGTGAGGGGTGTTGGAGAGTCTGAAAGACAGATGAATGAAACATTTGAGAAGCAGTTCGATCATATCGCCAAGATACAGAGTTTTTTCTTGGTTAACGGAATCCTGGTGAATCAAAGTCATCACTTCATTCATTAGCAAGTACAATCTAATAATACTCTGATGCATCCAACAGTGCAGACCCGTACTCCTTAGTGAACAACTAAAAACGGGAGATTAGAGGGGACTACGTAGAGGAGTTTCAGTCTCCACTGCAGTGGGGTTATTACTAGTTGAGGGGGTATGTTTAGTTGGAAAACGTCTTGTGGGATTTTTTTCCCCCCGAGGCTTCTCGCTTGCTCTGCTATCTGCAGTTGGATAAACTCCAGCGCTGTTTCGGGCGTACTCCCTGATGGCGTACTCCCTGGTGGAGTACTCTCAGATGGCGGACTCCTTAGTGAACAACTAGAAATGGGAGAATAGAGGGGCGAACGTGGAGGAGGTTCAGTCACCGCTGCAGTGGGATTATTACTTGTTAAGGTGGTAGCTGTAGTTGGGGAACGTTTAGTTGGGGACAGTTTAGTTGACGTTTTTTTGGGAGTCCTCGTCTTCTTTCTCCGTGGCAAAGGAGTCAACACTGGAGGTGGAGGAGATAACAGAATAGGGGATTGATGTGAGTTTGGCAAACATGATGCTAACTCAGGAGATAAATTTGTCAGAATAGAGGGAGATAATTCGGTCAGAAAAAAAGGGAGATAATTCAGTCAGAATAGAGGGAGATGATTCAGTCAGAGTAGGCTCGAGAGAAGGCTCCGTTGCAACTGGCAGTGCCTGCTAAGTTGAAGACAAAGCAATAGGTTAAGGACAATAAGAGGGTGGGGGGGGGGGGGGGGCAGTCAAGTCCTCAACTGTGCACCTGGTACCGGAGAAATTACGTAATTGATTGAATGTAAGAAATTTCTTTAGTGATGGTGACAGATTATCTAAGTCAGAGGCCCCGGTCACCCAAGACACATCTAAGGAACCTGATTGTAACCTTTTCATCATTATTTGAGGCACCAGTTGCAGCGGTTTCAGCAAGAGACTGTCGGTATTGCTTACAATTTGAAGCAAGACCCTGGGTCGAAAGGAGAAAGTTCGAAACTTTTAGTTCATAATAGTTCATAATAGTTCGAGAAAGTGCCACACGTGTCAACACTGACGTGGATAGTGGAGGTTAAATATAAATATGGGTTCAACGACAAAACGGCAAATTGACGGCCTGCAGGAGGGTATCTACAACAAAATTTAAATCTAAAAACTTAACAATACAATGTAAAATATACCCTAATTGACTTAATACCATAATTGTAGGTTCGGTAGCATCTAGACAGTATTTTAGTAGTTGATTTGCAGATTCCTCAGTTTCCACAAAAATTCATTTTTTTTATTCTCTCTTAAAGGCGGAGGGGGCACACCATTAAATTTAAATATATATATATAACATGGAGGACGCCCAGATTTATTCGACGCTGGCACTAGGGCTGAAGGAAGTTGCAGGAGGAGGACAAAGAAGAGAGGGATGAAAGAAAGTGCCCCTATAAAATGACCACCAGTTGAGGTAAGAGCCCCTGAGAACGCGAGTGGTGATACCACGGAGCACTCCTGCCGAGATGCCCAACTCGAGTAACTCCATGGCGCTTTTCCCGCACCACACCTAACGCCATGACACGTTTGCGGCCATGAACTTGATGTTATTGGTTGCCACTCCTTTTAGCACATATATCGCTTGCCGCAGATCATTCCTATCATATTTACTTATCTTAGCCCGTCAGGTCTGCTCCATGTCCACCCTGCCACTGACAACCTGGACATCCAGGATTAAGGCAGACCCATCGGGCTTGATCACAACGATATCTGGCTTCTTGCCCCGATCACTTGACATGCGAAATAGACCCTCCCTTTTGACATAACAACTGCTAGATGGCAAAGCACCTGCTATCTGCTTGGCAACCGCATTGTGACGTGAAATGCGGCCACCCTGAGTACGAGGACACATGATAAAGATTCTCATTTTTACCCCGACAGGCACAGCAAAAGGGTGTCGACTTTTCTGCAACTACTCCTTTACATGAACACCTCACCGAGGTGGCTAATGTAGCCCCCCGGGCAGCGTGAAAATGGTGATAGTCGTGGGCCCCAATGCCCTCTGAAGCCCATTCCACCTACTGTGTAGAAATGGAGATTCAGAGCACTGTCGGAGTTCTTTACCATGTACTGACTCAGGCAGTGCAGCAGCGAACTCAGCAGATGAGCTGGGTTTTGGAGCAGTTGTTGGTGCTCGATAGCAACACAACAACTGCTGCCGGACAAATTCCAGGTCAGCAGCAGTGTGGGTGACTTCCCAGCTTGAGCCCCTAAGGGCAAGCAGGCGCTGATGGCGTAATGATAGGATGCTGGCTGAGCGAGACAATACCGAGCCCACTGGCATTGGTCGGTGCATGAATATAGGCACTTGGGACACCAGGTGGGAAGCCTAGCCAAGAGCACACAGCAGAGCAAACTTCACGATTCAACTCAAGCAGCACCCCCCCCCCCCCCCCCCCCGCAGTTAGCGTACCAAAGACTAACCCATAGGTTAGCTTAGGCAGTAAGTACGTGGGAAGGAGGTGCAACTTCTGCTGTGGCTTCAATGGAGCCTTGGTGACACAGGCTAGAAATCCACCAAGGTCCACATGGCTTGCGGCAATGGTAGCAACACTCATGAAGTCAGCTATGAGGTACCGCCAAACCTCCAGCACAGATTGGATGGAGATGGGTCCTATGACAAAACACTCCTCATCCACCACCTTCATCTGACGTGACCAAAGAGACTGACCCACACCTATCTGGGTTAACCACAAAACCACACCTGGCTAGCTGCTCAGCAAAGGCGTTGAGGTCAAGCCCTCGCGGGTTTCAGCGAGCAGGATGTCATCATCAGCAAAAGCCAATGCACCTACTCGCACCCCAGGGGCGAGATGAAATCCTATTTCAGCTGGCAGCTTATCTAAGGCCGTGTCTACGACCAGGTTGAAGAGGAGTGGCGACAGAGGGTCCACCTGGTGTACAACAGGATGCTTCTGCCAGACGTGGGCACTGAGGCTTCACTTGGAGGTAAAGGCTCTATCACAATGGGCACACTGGTAGGCATACCAGATAAGAATACCAACAGTTACCCTACCCCAGCAACCCTCACACAAACACACACACACAAATGGCCCACAGCAAATGATGGTAACGTACATATACCCTATAGGTTACTAGAGGCTATTGTAAATACCCAATATGAAATCAAATGGGTATGTGCATGAACCCGATATGAACTCAAACGGGAATGTAAATACTCGTTGATGTCGATAAATCTACTCAAATGTAATTAAATAGTCCTGGAAGTACATTACATAGATGACGATCCACACATTTATATATATACTTATGTGTCACTCCAGACCATAACTCTCCTTAGGAGCGAGATACAAATTCCGTTCTTGCGCCAAAAAATCAAGCATTCCAAATGAAATTTGTTGGCCAGCACTCTTCGAGCACATTAAATTGGCCAAATTTCAAAAAATTTACTAAAAATTGTTTAATTTATATTTTTTCGTACAATATTGCTCAAATGAAGAATGAATATTAACTATGAAATAGAACATTCAAAAATGTATGTACGAAATTATTCTGCGAAATGTTAAAAAATCGATAAAAACTGCAAAAAAAAAAGCTAAAAATTCAAACCTTTATTTGAAATAGATATTATTATTTAGACTACTTTTTTGCCATAAAATTAATATAGTTAGAAATAGCAATTTACTTGAACTAAAAAATCTCAACTTTCAAAACAATTCAACACGACAAAATACCATAATTTACGAAAATTTGCTCATACGATCATGCTGCATGACTGGAACTTTTTTTGTGTGGTTTCTGAATTCTTTTACAACCAGCACGTTTGGAAGATGGTGATTGAGAGTAAATAATATGTTTTATCACAATTTACCGGTGAATTGACCAAAATAGAAAAAGTAATCTCTTCAGAAATTTCACAAGCCGGATTCATCCTCTAGGCCCAATGCCCATCTTTCCAATTAGAATGAGTTTGTTTGAAATTAAATGTACAGAAGAATGGATAGACCGATCGAAATTAATTCGCACCTGTGGTTCTCTCGCAGTAAGTCAGAATGGAGTCACCACTACCCTTGGCGCATTTCAACGTCCGCGCCTCTCTAATAATGGCCGGATGGACGAGGTTAAGTGCGTGATAAAGTTTGCCGTCAGGAACTTGTACAGCTCGAGGAAGTGAGCTTCAATGTGTGCAACATGATGAACATCTCTTGTTAGCAAATCACTAAACTGGCTAAAAATCGTTAAATTTACATTTTTTAGCAGAGCATTTTAATTAAATTTTTGAAATTCAATTTTGAAATTGACATTTTGTTCGAAAAAATTAGATCATTATTTAGAAGAAAAAAAACTGTCTGATCTTATTTACTAGGGAAATAAAATAAAATAAATTATCATTAAATTCCATTGAAGAGTCGGAAAAAAGAAAAATTAATTATAAAATAAAAAACATAAAATAAAATACTCATAGTTCACAAGATATTTCCATTGAAGTGTCGGAAAAAAAGGAAAATGGATTATAAAATAAAACATTAAATTAAAAACACATAGCACACGAGATATTTCAAATTAACCACTCACCAAAGCTTTGCCAACATATTGGCTCTTGAATCCGGGAAACAACTCTACTTATTGGTCGAGTGTAGCGACCCTTCACAGTAAAGGGAGTCGTGCCAGATTTTAGCTTACTTCCTCCAGCTCTCCTCGATGTCCTGGGCGAGGGATGATGTCTTCCGATCAGAGGTTCTTATGACTTCTGCAGTTCCTTCTCACGTTCTGAAACATAACATTACCACTATGATAACTGTAGTTTACTCGAAAAAATGCCAGTCCTCTCCTTGCGATGCTAATTGGGAAGAATTTAATATTTAACCGTAAATTATATTAAATAATGACAATTTGAAATTTTTGATTGGAAAACGAAGATTCGGTTCACTCACCATTCAATGTTTTGAGAAGTGGCCTTAGGTTTTTTAGCGTACGTCTTCCTCTTCCTTTAGCATGGTGTCCGCTGCTTGCTTCATTATATAGTCAAGGAAGTAGCAGTTTTTTATCACTTAATGGCTAGTAGGTCAAGACGGATAGGAAGTATTAGAGACCACGTGGAGGTTTGAAGCCTGATATAGCTGTCCTCAACCCCTACAGATCCGCTGTGATTCTCGAAGCACAAGTTTTGAATGCCACATATTATAGGGAGAGGGATGGTGGGAGAAAATAATATATGACACAAGGTTATGGCAGTCAATATCCAAACGGACAGGAAGTGGCAGCAAATTATAACGTGTGGGTTGCAGCCTTGGCAAGGTGTTCTGATGCAGGGTTTTGTATCAATGAAGAATGACGGAATCTTGTAATTATAATCACTAGGTACTTTGTGGTTTCCCCACGTGTGATTTGATTGGAACTGATATCAACCGATAATACTTCCAACGGGATACTTCCTTTAATGGTTTTAATTATTCCCATTCAACATGCTCCACTTTTATGACGTCCCTCCGAAAGTAGGTCATATAGGCAAGGCTTCGTATATGAAAGGGATGACTTATTTCAATTCATCCAGGAGAGTGTGGGGCAACCCAAGCATGAGAAAATAGTAACCATGCCTAATCATGCATTAATCCGTTTCCGACCATTCTAAAATCAACAACTCCGTGAAAAAATCATAGGTGTACGCTTGTGAATGTGTGTGTGTGTGTGTATTCGTGTGTGCATGTGCTTGTGCGTGCGTGCCTGTGTGTGTTTGTTCAATTTTATCGAGGTTGAACAGAACCTAACTCTCAACCGATTTTCGAAATTCATTCTTTGTTCGTTCCCAATTTCAGACTAGTTGTACAACAAATCCAGGAAATTTTGAATTTCATGATGAGTTAGTGAAGGGGGTAAAGCGAAACAACGTGTTTTTTGGACAAACCTAGTCGAATGTCAAAAGTTTCAAATTGCATGACGAAACAGGGTCACCTGATTTTCGTGACAGTTCTTATGATCGATCCAGATCCACAAAAAAGTTGTCTAGTTATTCAGCAAACCTTGAAAGTTTCTACTTTACTACCTATCAGCGGGGGGGATAAATGTAAGATGTGTACCTACCTAATTCCAACAAATCGCGATGTATATATATATTAATTGCTATGCAATTCTTAAGCCGACCCCCAATAATTTTTTTTTGTAATGTCCGTAACGAAATTAACGATGATTTTCACGTACAACCGAGTAGTTGAGTAGTTGCTATAGATTGTGTCACAATTTCAGTGTTTTTCACGTACAACCCAGCCGTTGTTAGGGGAATGAAACTTCCGCAGTTTTCATCGCACAAAAATCGTTCGCCACTCGTTGGAAAGCGCTTGATTTATGTGATAAATGATCACATTTCAAGCTACCAATTTCCCTCTCCTTACGTACCTGGCTACATTCCAAAACTAAGTTGATTCAGGCTAAGAATTGCATAGCAAATTATCCTCGTTTTATACGCAGTACAAAAGAGAAAAGATCCGGCGAGGCGTGAAGCGCCGAGTATATATTATGTGTGTATGTGTGTGCGTGTGTGTGTGTGTGTGAAGAGGAGTGATGGAGGGGTAATGTAACTGATTATTTACACTATTTTCAGCTGATTTCGGTAATTCGCGAGGTAATGAGGTCACCCCCTCACCCTCCCAACCTAATCGGGATAAGCATTGCCCAAAAAAAAGTATCTAATGTGAGTACATTGACTATTAATTCCAAACGAAGAAAGGGAATTTTGGCAGAAAGACAAATAAATTGTAATCACTTTATGGGCAATCACAATCCATTCATCCTGTTTCCTTTAAAAACCGAGAAGGGCATTCGATTGTAGGGGAAGCGGGATCCACAAACTACCTCATAAAATTAAAAACTCAACAACTAAAACAAAAAGCCATCTTTATACACAAGTGGAACCCTAGTGTTACTGAAGAGGACTATGAGGCAACAGCCCAAAATGAAGATCAGCTGCTAGTGGTGCGAAATGGCAGCTATAAAGAAAAAACATGAGTTTAAGAACATCCCTTCCGGCGAAATACCAAGTTTAGGATGACTATTTTCAACTATGAGCCACTGTAAACGAGTTAGAAAAAAATTAGGTATCTAAACCTCTCCCACAATGCTTCGGCTAAAAATAGGAAGAAAGAATCGAAGCAGACTTAAACAGTGGTTAGTTTTCAAACATTGTATATTTGTTTAAATCTGTTTAAATGAGGTTGATATTAAATTTAATAATGAGTCTCACATGAGCCTGCCACTGCAAAGTACATGTTTGAAATCTCGGTCAGTGATACACATCAACAGGAGTAGGTCACAGGAGGTAAACAGGAGTGAGTCACCCACAACCTGCGTTTCTATTTGCGCTCGGTACCTGTGAGCTGCATCACCCTCCGTCACCTCACCAACCTAAGTTTCTATTTGCGCCTTGCCTAAAAGTTGCTCTTGCGAGCTGTGACATTGGCCTAACCTACCAATTTGTGATGTTACTGTATCCCAATCTGAAAGCTCTTTTTCTTTTTTTACCCCCTAGAAAATCACTTTTTCAAGATGTAGGCAAAAAATCATAAATTCTCAACTCAATTTAGCTTATCAAAGAGCTTGACTTTGGTTGAAATTAAACGCTAAACACGAATATTTCCTACACAACAGGGCTAAAACATGCATCCTTGACATGAGCTTTGCCAAAATAAATTAAATTGGTATTAAAAAATATTGTCAGGCTTTTTTCCTGTTTTTTCTCATTTTAGGGTATTTAGAGACTACACAACTTATGAACGAACCATCCGATTCGGACAATTTGTGTGTCACATGAGACCACCCGCCACCTATCAGGTGATGAAGCCGATTTTGAACGCCTTTTACCTCGTGAAAGTAGTTCAGATAATGAAATACAAAATTTAGAATTTATTCGAGTTTTTCTTTACTTTTAAAGTAGGTAGGTATTTACACCTTTTATCGTAGGCACACACAATAATACACAAGAAAAATATTTAAAAAAAACCTTTTATAGTTCTTGCCCTCGGATAAAATTATTCGTCGAATTTCATGTAGGTACCTGTTAACCTGATACAAAACGATCACCTCTAATAATCACCTCCCACTTGCTTCACAAGATCTGACTTGTCTGCGATTTGTGTCTTCGTCTGCACTTTATCTGGGACATAGGGTCACAAATGAACCAATCACTGTGAAAGCAATAGCAGGAAAGATGCAAAATAATCAGAGATGAGACCGATTCGGTAATCAAATCTGACACTTTTGGTAGGGTGGACGTTGGTCGGCGCAAACTTAACGCAGTTCTCTCACAAAACACTTCGGCAACACGAAAAAAGACACTGAAAATTATTACAAAAAGGTTTATTATTTCTATAGGCATTAGATCACTGAACGCTGGTCAAAAAAACAAAAAACAAACAAAAACAATCAAACTGAGTCTGGGGTGCATTACCGAAATATAACTGGACATTGTTACCTACCACAAAAATGATGAATTAATTAAAAAGAATCAATAGGTAAACGAAAAATAAACTCGGCGCTCAGCGCCTCACCAGAGGGCAAGCCCCGTAAATCCGTGAAACCCGCATATAATCATGACTCAGATTTTGAGGTGTATCTTATCACTACAGGAGCGTCTCCCCATCGAGCGGTGCCAGACGGTGTCGCTCTCTGTACCGCGGTGGTGAATTACTTCCCTAGTTCTCTTTTTACCACTCTGTTATCTTCTTCGTCATGGTCATCTAGTTATCAGAGCACAGGTCTCTCCTGTTCTCCGCTGTCAAATCGTCAAAAATAATTTGTCTCTTCTCAAAATTCTTAGAGTAGAATATAGATTAGTTGGTAAAATAGATCATAACCTGTGTATAGTTTGGAGGTCTAGATGCTCGCAAGCTCGCATGTCAAAAATACATAACATCAAGTAGTAAATCTCTTAGTAAAAATCCAGATTAGTTGGACATACAGGTCAAAATTACGTTTAAAAATATAATTTGGAGAGAAGCAAAAAAAAAAAAAAAAAAAAAAAAAAATTCAGACCACACTGGAATCGAACCCGAGACCTTCATCTTGTGCGCATGTTGTGTTCACCACCCATTACCCTTGTGTACCATTTCCCTAGCAACGGCTCGGTTAAAAAGGGAAATCATCAGAAATCTTTGCAACACATTTTCGTTACACATAAACGTTTAATTTTCGGTTGGAGATGCCAAGGCCAAAATACATTCTGTGATAAAGTTCCAGTCATGCAATATGATTGGTTGATCGATTTTTCGAGAGATTTAGGTAGGTATTATGTGATGTTACATTTTTAAAATTTGAGCACTTTCAGTGCAAAGAAATCATTAGCCACAATTTTATTGTGAATGAACTTGTTTTAAATAATATTCTACAATTCACATAAAATTTGGAATTTTAAGCCAATGTTTAATTTTTTTAATCAATTTTTCAGCAGGTAGTAATGAAATTTAAGTAAATTTTTTCAGCAAAATTTCATGAATACATTTTTTAATGTTCTATAGTTCATCCTTCATGATGTTCTTTTGACTAAAATTCTGCTGAAAATATAAGTTTAACTCGGAACCGAAATTGATCAACAAGCTCTGTATCGCAGAAAAAAGTGAAAATTTTGATTTTGGTGGACAAACATTTTTTTGACTTCTTTCACGAACACAAAGTTTCCTTTCCGTAGGTAGTGAGGAAGCAAAATGCCTTCCAAAATGTTTAGTACTTTTTAGGGCGTCCCTCTGAAGCTATGTCTTGTAGTCAAGGCTTCATTAATTAACAAGAGGGACGGCTATTGGAATTTATCCAGAGGGATGGGGGCAACCCAAGCATCAGAAAAAAAATAACCACATACTAATCCGTTTCAGACCATTGTAATACCGAATCCGTGAAAAAACATAGGTGTGTGTGTGCGTGCGTGTGTGTGACAAATTTTGTCAACGTCGCCCAGGTCACGTATCTGAACCATTTCCCAAGATTCTTTCATTGATCGACCCCAATTCGAGTCTAGTTGAGCAGCAAACTCCGGAAATTTTGAATTCCGTGAAGGAAGAGGGGAATGAAGGGGGTAAATCTGAAAAAACGTAGTTTTCTTTAAAACAAATTTCAACAAATTCTCAACCAATTTTCGTGATTCTTATTTGGTTCAATTCTAATTTTAGTCTAGTTGTGCAACAAACCTTGGGAATTTCGGATTTGCTTTCGTGGTGGGGGGTGGAGGGGATAATTACCAATTCCTTCAAACGCTGCTCAAGCTACAAATCTCGACCGATATTCGTTTCATTTCATTAGGAATTCGATATGGTTTTGCAACTTATGTGAGGAGTTTCAAATTTCATCATGGGAGGGGCTGAATGGAGGGGGTAACACTGATAAATCATGATACCTATTTCAACAATCCTCATCCATTTTTCGTGATTTTTTTCTTCTTACTATTAATTTCGTTTAGTTTTGGATCATTTATCAGGATTTTCAAGTTTCATTATGAAAGAGAGTGAATGGAGGGGGTAATAGTAATAAATCATGTTTTTTAACAAATCTCGTCGGATTTTTGTGATTCTTTTTTGTTTAAGTATGAATTCGGTCTAGTATCGGAAGAAATATCAGAAGTTTCAAATTTCATTATGGAAAGGGGTGAATGGAGGGGGTAATAGTACAAAATCATGATGTTCCAACTATTCTCTTTGGGATTTCGTAATCACTTTTTGATCAATTATGAATTTGGTCTAGTTTTGGAAAATATGTAAGGAATTTCAAATTTCATGCTAGAAGTATTATGATGGCTATTTACTGTCGTTGGAGGGGTAATGGAGGGGAAGGGTAATTTCGAGAAGCCATGATATATATATACATATATATAGGTGTATGTATATATATATATATATATATATATATACATATATATAGGTATATGTATATATATATATATATATATATATATATATATATATATATATATATATAATTCTCCTATTTTACATCTCACCAAAATTATATATCTATACAATCCATCTATAGGGACGTCCCTGTTATGCATGCATAACTTACCAATATGTTTGAATCACACTAAATAATCAGTCATAGATTCCTATGTTGTATCAGTTGGGTTCTTATGGTTGGTATTTCTTATATTCTTTGTATATTATTTACTGGAACGTACTTCCAAACTGTTCACCAGTCAAGATCCACATTCAAACAAGGCTCGTGCCTCGTGACGGTTTCGCGACTTGTCACGCCGGCGTAGCTTTGCCCAACAGGACGTGCGGAGTGGTGTTCACCTTGGACTTTTAACAAACTTCTACTTTCGTTCGTTTTCATTTATGGTTCAATCGCTTATGGCGTAACCAAACCCGTAAACTATTTAAAAGCCAGATCAAACCCTCCATCTTTCACTGTTAAAAAAACCGCCCTGCAAGTTCAGGTTGGTCTTGCGTCCATGCGGCTGACGAACCAGGTAATGAGCACCTTGCATAGCGTTTCTAAATGTCAACTGTAAACGTCACGTTCCAACGTTGATAACAAAATATTTTGGGGAGAATTGGGCAATTTAACCTTGAAATGTTTGACGAACTATTACAGACATACGATGGCTTTGTCACTGTTGCTACAATCACTTTGTCAAACATGCAATACACGTGAACACCCTTTTTTTTATGTTTTCAATAACGAATCTTTTTAACCCACCAATAAAAAAATACAACCCCCTTGTTACGTTGGGAAATCCATAACATAGCCCACCCGGACTAGTTAGCGCAGGTCATACGAACTAAGTCACGCCTATGGGTTCAGACAGCTCATAAATACTTATAGGGACTTCATAAATTAACATATAAAAATTTAGGGCCCCACTCTTCAAAGAAATTAATAGAAAAATAATAAAAGAAACAGGTGGAAATGAAACTGTAATTTTCCTAGACAAATCAAAAACAAAATAATTGTTATATTGTAAAATTTGCGGGGTAAATATACTTGGTGATCCCTCCAGCGGCAATCTACTTTGGCCTTAACTTACTTATAACAAACCTTCTTAACTGTTTACCAAGCCTAATCTTACAAACCATAACCTACGTGGCCGCGGACTAGAGACGATGGAGAGGATCATACCAAAATATACTAAAGAAAGTGTCCAAGCAGATGGATCGGAAGTCGACAAGATTTGGGAGGGTAGAAAAGGATCCCTAAAAGAAAAAATAACATATAAATTAGAAAAAAAGGAACAGACTCCATTGGATTTTTCCGTTGTATTTACAAAAGTAGGCATTTCATAGGTCCTTAAGGCAGCTAGGTTTACATAAGTATCACCATGTCTGTGATCGTCCAAGACACCAAACCACAATATCCTCACAGGGTCCTCCAATTTGATAGGTAGGTATATAATTCAAAATGTATGAATACACAACCTGTAGAAACCTGTACACAACCTGTAAATTGAATGATGGAATGGGTTCAACAGAATTTGTTCAATCCTACGAAAATATACCCAATAAAAGAGCATGTGGGTAACAGCACCTATTTGCAGAAACGATCAATTTACAAATTAAATAAAACTTCTTTCATTAAGGTTATATAAATTCAGAAAGAGAAATATATCAAATTGTATGAGTATAATCATGATTGATGATTATCAATATTATATGATATGATTACATGAAATAGTGCTGTACCTTGAAATCAGGAAGAATCTAATTTTAGATCGCACGTGGGGAGCCAGCGCCTTGACTTAAGTTGCGTTAAATTCAATAATTATAGGTATTTCACTATCAGAATTACTTATTTACTAGGTAGGTACAGTGAAATATATCAAATACAATTTAGTTTGTATAATTACTATTTAGTTTTTATAGTAATACATAATAGAAATACAGAATGGATGATATTGGATAAGAACCTACCTTGGAGATTCTGTCGGAGGAATTATATAAAAAGAACTTAAATGGAAGCTCACGGCACATACAGGTCTATTCAGTAGAACCCTGTAGTATAAACAACTGATTTTAATAAAATTGGAAGAAATACCTTATTGTCCCGCACAGTGGAGCGATAAGGTGATGACTCATGAAAGTCCAGCTATAACTGAAGCGATTAAGGAATCCGAACTTATAGGTGTTTTGTAACGAATCAAGTAACACTTCAAAATTTGATGGTTTTCGTTTCAAGATCCGTAGAATTCTTAAATCACATAAAAAAATCCGTACAGAGCTTTTCTCCGTAACACCAGGAAGGACCACAGTTTATGTAACTACGAACGAGATCATACGTTCGAATAGAATAAATTCTAATCGAGATCTCTAAACTTTCAAGGTAACAGTAATGATTTTTTGGTTTTCATTGATATAAATTATTTCAAAGAATCGAATGAAACCGCCCAGAACGCTGTACATTAATCCGTTCGCTCTCTACAGGGCTCGGACTTTGATAGTGAAATCATGAGTTGCGACACCTTTGAATTAGTGAGTCAATCGCTAAATTCCATTAATGACCTCTGGAAAGTGTAAGTGCCAACTGGGATTTTAGGCAAAAGACGTCAGAATCATATTGAGCAATTAGTCTCAAGAATAAGAGGTAGTTAAGTAGTCGCACATATCCAACAGGTATCTACCGATTTATTCATACACACACGGTCATGACCTTGATGTTATTGGTCACCACTCCTTTCAACTAGCCCTCCTAGCTCCATTTCCACGCTGCCACTGAAAACCTGGACATCTAGGACCCCCTAGCAGACCCTTTGGGCTTGACAGCAATGATATCCGGCTTCCTGCTCCGGTCACAAGACATGTGATATAGTATTTCCCTTTTGGCAGCCTAACCGGTGGATGACTAAGCAGATCTGCTTCGCAACCGCATCATGCTGTAGAATGCAGCCATCATGAGTCCGAGGACACTACTGCACCTCATGGTACAGGTTCTCACTTTTACCCCAACAGGCAAGGCAAAGGGTGTCCACTTTTCTGCGACTATCCCTTGAACACCTCACTGAGGTGCCAAACGTAGCCACCTGGACGGCATGAAAGTGGCAATGGTCATGGGCCCCAATGCACTCTAAAGGCCATTCCACCCACTGGGAAGAAAATGGGGTTTCAGAGCAGTGACGGAGTTCTTTACCATCTACTGACACTTGGAGATCGGCAGCAAACTGTGATGGATATGAGTAGTTCCTCCTTCTCAATTATCGCTAATGCTACTCCTTTGCATATTCTGGGGATTATTCAATCTCCAGGATATCCCCTGGGTGTAGCAGGTTAATCACCTTTCCCCTTTGATGGAGGAATCAGTACATTTCCATCACCTCTTATTGTCATAAAACACAGTAGAAGTGCTGGGTTTCGGAGCAGTTGATGTTGCTCGGTTGCTCACTATGGTGAAATGAGCTAATGCTCTGCCAAGGTCCACACGGCTTACAGCTTAAGTGGCTGCACCCATGAAGTCGACCCCAAGGTACCGCCGAACCTCCAACTTGGATTGGGTATGGATTGGCCCTAAGACAAAGCACTCCTGATCCACGACCTTCACATCATGCATGTAGCCCAATGGGACCAAGGAGACCAATCCGAACTGAGAAGGATTGACCAGTAAGCCACACCTGGTTACTTGCTGATCACGGTATTCTGCGAGTAGGATGACATCATCGGCAAATGCCAAATCACCTACCCACATCCCAGGTTGTATCCATGACCAGGTTGAAGAAGAGTGAAGATTGTGGATCCCCCTTCCATACCTTGTGACAATGTCAACATCTTCTGATATCTCTCCTTCTACCTCGAAGGTGACAGTTTTTAAGACTCAATTAAATGAGCAGGTGCCCCGACACCACAAAGGCAATCCTTCAGGCAAAATGGCTTACTGTGTCAAAAGCAATAGCGACGTCTAGAGCAGCATTATGAAGCTGCTGTTTCTTGTACGAGCCAGGGAAATGACAGTTCAGAGAACTGCTGATGATATGGAAATCGGACAGTAGCCTCCAGGACCACTTCCTCCTTTCTTTGGAATGAAGATGGTTCTGGCACGTATCAATGCTTTTTGGGATCTTCCTCATAGAAGTAACAGGTTGAGGATGAGTAGCTAAACATTCTTTGGGGCTTTATTCCCGAGTCGGGCAGAAATACCATCAGGTCCAGCAAACATGAAGTTTTTGACACGGCACTTGTTTACCTCGTCATGAAGCACTAGCGTGCACATAAGGCATGAATATGGAATGCCTGGTGAAAGATGGGGGTACCACTGGCTCAACAGGGTTTGGGCTGGGAGCAGTCAAGAGTGTCTCCCAGAATACAACAAACTCTGGCAAATGGTCAATTTTGTTCATCCCCAGCTCCTTCTGTACACTGCCTTGCTTGCTTAGCCACTTTACGAACTCTATGAGGCACCAGAGCACAAAGATTTCTTCCCAGATGCCTCGCCACAGTCGCTTCCTCAACCTCTGTGAAGATCCTCTGAGCATAGGCCGCGACCTGATCTTACAAGCCATCAGGCCCGCCTCGCCAGTCCCTGCAGATAGGCGCTCTCATAGCCTTCAATACAGCCTACCTGGTCCCAGAGAGTCAACACTGCAGTCTTCAGGTTCATCATGGACCGGAGGTCTCGGGGATGATTTCTGAACAGCGGGCTGCTGCACCACTTCTGTAGGAGATATGGGAGAGACCGCCACAGATGCTTAATTGCCAGAGTTGTGTCCTGGACAAGCTCCTTATAGTGGGGCCTTATAGTAGGGCGAAGAGATTGAATGGCAGAAAGCGTACACATGGGAAAACGTGCTTGCAAACACCCACACACCCACACAAAAGACTATACTAGCTATTTACCTAATACATTCGATTTTATTGTTGTTCTTGGTAGTGTTAGTTCTTTTTATTCTATGAACTTTGTGATTCTGAAATGTCACCTTGATTTCGATAATATACCTATATGTACAAAACAGCCAGTGAAACTAGAATTTATCCGAATAGTAAGACAACACTAAATAGGAACAAATGCAATAGCTGAGTTTTCTTTTGGAAATTTGATAATAGGTTGTTGATTTTGAGCAATATGTGCGAGTTCAAATGTTCCCAGTTAGCAAATTAGCAAGTTGGTAGTTTCCAGCAATTGGAAACTGTACCTGTTATTTTTTATCTCTTAGTCAAATTATTATCTTCTTGTACATGTAAAAGTATATAACTTCAATTTATTAATAAACAATAGCAATAATAATAATAATAAACTATCAACAGATGGATATTCATTTTCCATGACCCGATCCAGGGAACACCCTTTTTCATGTTAGTAGGATTGCCGCTACTCCATCCTCGACGCCAAGACTCCTCACTCTTCTCCTTGTCCTTCGCGATCGGAACTGCTGTTATTGTCGAATACTGAATTTTTACTCTTACGCATTCGAGAACCTGGGAGAAGGGCCTTGTACACTTATCTGACAATTTTTCAGCCTAATGTTGTGATTATATTACTAATATCTGTAAAAACGTTTAAATTTCACATTTTAGAAATTACTCGACATTTTCAAAATATCACAAATAGATTCAGTTGAAAACTGTGCAAGTAGTTATAAAAACCTATTTAAGAAATTGCCATCAAGATCACCGGAAAACCGCGAGATGATAAATGTAAGATGAAATTCGCATTTTGGAAAATCAGAAAATTTGAAAGCAGGGACTGAAAAATAAGTGATTTAGAAATGTTCCTAGTTGGAAAAATGGAGAAGTTGATTGAAAATCGGAGGGATATGATTTAGAATAGTAATGTTGAGAAATTGGTAAATGGAAAATCAGAAGTAAAAAATTCAGTTTTCGGTGGGATAATGACAGATTTACATTGGTTTGAAAGTGGGGACACATACGGACCTATACCTTGGACAAAGGAAAGAAGGGGAAATGAACCAGGGATAATTTTAATTTCTCCCTTGATGGGAAAAACAAAAGATCATGGGTATGTCTAGTACCTACTGCTTACCGGTAGGTACCTACTACTCCATTGTATAGCAACCATGTCGTGCCTTCTTTTCACAAGATTATTCCATTATGGTTACAAAACAATATTAGTTTATAACTTAGAGTAATAAATCAGCATTCCTTGACACTACAATGGCTGAGAGGTCATGAGATGTTGTGATAAAATGAGAGCATTCCAAAAAGTGGCGAACGATTTTCCTACTATGAAAACTATGGGAGTTACTCTTCCGTAGTAACTCATTGGTTGTACGTGAAAAATCAATAGAAATTCTACCTAGCCATCACTTTTCGAGTTAATAATAATCTAAAGTGCCGGAGCGTTGCATTTTTTGTGGAGAAAAAAAAGTATCGCGAAAAATTCCTTGACCCCCAGCCAAAAAACATATCCATGTCAACATTGGCGAGTTGGGATTTTATCCAGAAGTTGAAAACTTGTACATACACTTCCAACCAAAAAAATTCAAAATGAATATGAAAGCTGGGAATTTTCCTAATTTTTCTCCCTTTAAAAGTTTGCAAGTTAGACATTTTTCATGTTGGGAATTTGAAGAGGCCGAATGAGAAATAGGAGGAATGAGTCAAGAGAAGAAATTGGGGAACGGGAAAGTAAAAGTTGACTAATAACTAATTGCCAAGTTGGGAATTGCGCCAATTGAAAAATCATTAGGTATATAAAATTATACACTTAAAATGTAAAATGATTCTTCCGAACTCAGGATGAACTCTTACTTGGTGTATGGAACGGACAGATCGAATCAAATTGCGCTAAGTCAAATAAAGTGCTCGTGGCTGTGAACAACCGATTCAAATCACTCAAAGTTGATTTGCCGCATGATTTTGGCGAGCAGGCGTTCTTTGTGGTGCCGAATTATCGAATAATTCTCGGATGTGCTTACATTCCGGATTATGCGCCGGCTACAGTGCTCGATGCCCACTACTCACCTTTCGATTGTGTTACCTCTCAGTATCATGATTTCAAATTGCTCATAATGGGTGACTGCAACCTACCAGAAATAATTTGGAATGGTGAGTGGTGGATGCAAAGGCTTTCGTCGGGATCCCAGTCTTTAATTGACAAAATAAAGCTTCTTCGTTTAAAGCAATTCAATTTGTCTGTCAATTTAGCTGGGCATGTTCTTAACCTCTGTCTTTCGGATGTGGACAGCATCATGGTGGGACCATCTGCACCGCTTCTGAAGCCCATCCCACCCCCACCCCCCGGGACCCATTTCACCCACCGTTTGAATGTTCGCCGTTTTAGCAAGTGACAAAAATGAGTTCCATGTTCATCAATTAAAATATAATTATAAAAAAGGTGATTTTGTTGCTTTGGATGCCTTTTTATCGAATAGTGTTGTCTGGGAGCCAAAATTTGTCTGCACCGCTAGGTGAATATGTAAAAAAATTCTACAAAGTTATTTGTGTGTAAAAAAATTACGTCATAAAGTTATTTGTTTCAATAACAACCTTTCCCAAATAATTATCCGAAGTGGTTTAATCCCTATTCGATCGTGTTAATAAATACTAGGTATTAAAAAACGGACGATAGACCGTAATAATGATTAATTTTACACATAATTATTTTATTCATTATGGTTACTTAGAAAAATTAATTTAACAACTTAGCGTAATAAATCAGCTTCCCAATTCGATCGAGTTAATAAATATTAAAAAACGGACGGTAGACAGTAATAATTATTAATTTTACACATTATATTTCATTCATTATGGTTACTTAGCAAAATCAGATTAACAACTTAATGTAATAAATCAGCTTTCCTTGACACTACATAGACTTAGGAATCATGAGATTTTGTGATAAAATGAGCGCATTTCAAAAAGTGGAAAACGATTTTCCTGCTACGAAAACTACAGGAGTTACACTTCCCTAGTAACGCATTAATTGTACGTGAAAATCAATAGAAAATCAATATTTTCGCCGTCACGTAACGGTCGGGAAAAAATGGAAAGACCTGTTAATCAATATTAAATGATAAAAACTGCATCCACAGTAAACATAAAATGTTTGGTTACAGTGTCTATTACATTAACTTTTCTTATTTAAGACAATGCGAGTCCTTGTCCAGAAGCTGTTTTGTTTTCTTTTAGGTTTAAGCCGCATTTCAACCAGAAGGGTCATTAGTGGCATTGAACACGGTGTCTTAAGGGACACTGGAAGTGGCACAATTCTAAGGGGAGCCATGTTGCCATCCTTGACCGACAAGGAGCGTCATCATGGACTCCACTGGAAACTCGGAGGGGGGAAAAAATGAGGGGTACAGTGATAACCACCGTTTAGCCCCCAAAGTGGATTAAAAAAAAAAAAAAAAAAAAAAAAAAAAAAAAACTCAAAAATAAAATCATACAACTAGGTAAGACTGGATGTAAGATCGGGAAGTAACTATATACAGCATCCAGAAGCGGTTACGTGCACTATTTAGGGGTATTGAAGAATCTTTGGTTGATAACATGAAGTCCTTTTAGAATCATGTGAACTACATGAAGGGTACTTCTTCGCTTCCTCGGGCAATGTCTCATGATGGAGTCATAATTGAAAACCCTTCTGGCATAGCACAATGATTTGCGGCTTATTTCGCCTCTGTTTTTGACAAACACTCTGTTCTCCCAACCAGCTTTGCAAATATGGACCATGTGTCATTGGGATCCTTGATTATAAGCGAGGAAATGGTGAGGAGACAGTTATTGTCCTTGAATCTAAGCAAAGGTCTTAGGCCCGGACTGTGCACCAACAATTTTGTTGAAAATGTCTTGCAATAGCTCATCAAGACCCCTAACAGTAGCTTTCAATAAATCCTTGGAAGTTGGAATATTCCCGACTGAGTGGAAGTCTTCTTTCATCACCCCAATCTTAAAAAAAAAAAAAAAAAAAAAAAAAAAAAAAAGGCAGCCATGTATGTCGACAATCCAAAAATTGATGGAGAAAATCATTGTTGATCTTGTGATTCCTCATGTAAAGCTTCACATTCCATTCGAACAGCATGGATTTGTATCCGGTAAATCGACGTCCACAAATTTGGTAGTACTACAAAATTATATTTTGGAGGCTTTTCGGAATGGTGTGCAAGTTGATTATACTTATATGGACTTTTTCAAGGTTTTTGATAAAATTCCTACTTTGCTTAAAAAGCTGTATCCATTTGGATTTCATGGGGCGCTGCTATCTTGGATAGAAAGTTATTTGGGTTAAAGGGAACTTATCCTTAAGGCTCATCAATGTTTTTAGCTACCCTTCCTAACATTATCAGGCATCCCGCAAGGTCATCGAATAATAAATGGTCATCTGGGCCCTTTGATATTTTTATTTATTTGCAAGATTTGTCAAAATGTTTTCAAGAACCCGTAAAGTTCTTAATTTTTGCCGACGATCTGAAGATTTTCGCCAAGATTGAATCATTGTACGATGTGGAAGCTCTTCAGTTTTCCCTCGATCATGTATCATCGTGGTGTATTGCCAATGGACTCACTTTGAATGTAAATTAATGGAACACCCTAACGTTCTACCGGATCAGGGAGTTTGGGAACCACCCCTAAGTTTCAAATGGATGTCCACTAGTTCGTGAGACCTCAAATTCTGATTTGGGAATCAATTTTGACGACCCTTTAGATTTTATGGACCACATCAACTTTGTAAGTAACAAAGCACTATGGTCACTAGGTTGGCTTAAGAGAAACACAAGATTTTCGTAATGTCAAAGCTCTCACTTCATTATATGTGTCTCTTGTGAGACCAATTTTAGAGTATAGAGTAGTTGTATGGTCGCCTTACTATTCTGAACATAAACATAGGATTGAGAACATTCAACATAAATTCCTTGGATATATAGCCTACAAACTAAAAATACCCCAAGAGTGTGTAGATTATAATGCTCTATCACGCTTGTGTGGTCTAGAATCCCTTGAACACCGCAGATGAGTGTTGGACTTTTTTTTTTTTTTTTTTTTTTTGAGCAGGACTAGAAATGAGGCATTGCTCAACGTCCCTTTTGCTCCCACGAATTATTTATTCAACCATCCGACATATAGGATGAAACGTTTTTGTAACGCAATTTATAACATGCAGCACTTCGATATTTTCAGTTTACCATATATCCTCTCGCAAACAGGTGGTGGTATTGACTTCCTAATCGTTCCTTCGCTTATAATACTAAGTTTTTTAAATTTTTATTTTTTTCAATACCAGAAAAACTATTCCGCACTAATTTACTCAATAATCAATAATTACGAACCTATTAGATTCTACTTGTTTTTAAGTTTGCAATTCCTACTCCCACGTCAAATAAATTTTACATTATTTTAGTGGCCTTTCAGCCCGTTTTATTCTCTAAATAAACACATAAACAAATTTCAACCAAACAAGCTAGAAATTAGAAATTTTCGTTAGAGGTGAAAATTTAAATTTATCAATTAAACAACTTATCTTCTAAAAGTTGGCAAGTTATTATTTATTTATTTTCGTTCATTTACTTATTTATTTTAGCGAACTATCTAAAAAATAAAACTGTTGCAATGGCTCCGAAAAATTTTCTTCATCGAAATCCGTTTTGAAGCGTTCTGAAACAAATCCTAGAGTTTAACGCTTCTTGATATAGGTATATATATATATATATATATATATATATATATATATATATATATATAGAGAGAGATAGAGAGAGAGAGAGATATATATAGTTTGAGAGAGAGAGAGAGAGAGAGAGAGAGAGAGAGAGAGAGAGAGAGAGAGAGAGAGAGAGAGAGAGAGAGAGAGAGAGAGAGAGAGAGAGAGAGAGAGAGAGAGAGAGAGAGAGAGAGAGAGAGAGAGAGAGAGAGAGAGAGAGAGAGAGAGAGAGAGGAAGAGAGAGAGAGAGAGAGATAGAGAGAGAGAGAGAGAGAGAGAGAGAGAGAGAGAGAGAGAGAGAGAGAGAGAGAGAGAGAGAGAGAGAGAGAGAGAGAGAGAGAGAGAGAGAGAGAGAGAGAGAGAGAGATAGAGAGAGAGAAGAGAGAGAGAGAGAGAGAGAGAGAGAGAGAGAGAGAGAGAGAGAGAGAGAGAGAGAGAGAGAGAGAGAGAGAGAGAGAGAGACTGCCGATGACGCTGGAAGCGAAACATTCAGACGGATTGTGATTACCTCTTTCCATGTTATGTTAACTACTGCGAGGTCTTTGGCCAACAAGCTGAGTTATGGTTATGAGCATGGTTATTTGAATAATTGTTTGCACACTTGTGATCATTCTCAATAACTGATATTGGGGTTGTGCGAAAAAATCAAATATTAAAACAATCCAAACCCGAAAAAATATAATACTGAGAAGTATAGTTCGGGCCCCCTGGTTCATGCGGAATGATGATATTCATCGAGACTTGAGGGTAGAAACGGTCACCGAAATTATCGCCAAATATGCAAGGAAGCACGAACATCGCCTCCACAAACACGAGCACCTGGAGATGCTCAACGTTTTAAACAACGAAGCAGAACTTCGGCGACTCAAGATAAATAAACCTCTGGACCCAATTGTGCTGTGCAAATAGTGCAAGTGTAATCCAGTGTTTTTAACTGTTCTTGATACAAGTATGGGCCAGGTTTTGCTGTAAACCTCCCCCCTTAGTGAGCTTATCATGAAATGAAATAATGCTAGATGAATTAAGTACTATGTTTCAGTTGCAATAAATAAATCACGAAAAAAAAAAAAAAATAATAATAAAATTAAAAAATAAATAAAATAACTGATATTGTGAACATGAGTGCAACCGTTTCTTAATTTCTGAAGATTTCATTGTGCTGATGGTGATTTGTTGCGCTGGTGGTAAATAAATAAAACAACTTGACATAGTAGTGATGAGATACACCGCAAAATCTGAGTCATTCTTATAAGCGGGTTTCACGAGTTTTACGGGTTTATGTGAAACATCTAAGCTAAAACACACTCTGCGTATCAATAATTTCCTACGAAGTATGTAAATAGAGGTAACCGGGGGTCCAAAGGGCTTGCCCCCTGGCGAGGCGCGGAGCGCCGAGTTAATTTACAGCGGTTTACATCCTGTTGTTAGCTAATTTTATTGTAGGTATTTATTTTGTCTGCCAATTTTCCCCAATTGTCCGGAAACGTTGGAGTGAAGCAACCCGCCACCCCCTACTACGATGGACCTTAAATTCGCTGGATGTTAAAATTCGCTTACTATGGCCTTATTATACTAGCGTCTCCTCTTGTAACAATAGTTTACTGGTGATCTTCTTCAGTTCACGTTTGAGTGTAGTAAACACTTTTATTAAATCTAGGTTTCTTGAACATCTAGAGCATCATTTCGATACACATGGTGTATAAAAACGATAGTTTTCATGCCAAGTCACATATGCGACGGACGCGTGCAGGACTTGTTCACATGTCACAGTAGGAACATCTTTCAGTCCTAGGTGTTGGTACGCACGTCCTCGAAACATGCAGTGCTCCTGAAAATCAATAGGATCTGTTGCTACTATTACGAGTATAATAGTTTGTTGTACTTTTTTTTTTTTTCCTTTCCTATAGAGTTCACGCAACAGCCTGTAGACTACTTGGTAGTTAATTGCATCAGGTAACCACCTCCTGGTTCTACGACATTCTTCCTCGCGGCCTTCGTTCAGATAATAAAATTGAAAAAAAAAGTCGATCCTAGTTGTAAAGAAGGAAATTTTACCTTGGCGATATCCTTTACTTAGTCATCTTGACTTCACGTAACTGAAACGCTTTTTCAACTCTGTCGATTTACTTGAAGGACTCCATTCACTCCGTTTAAACTAGCTTAGACATGAATAAATAAATACTATTCCCAATAATAACCCTTTGTAATCGACCCAGGTAAACATATTTTTAATCCCCACACAAAATTTGTTCGTTTACGTTTCAAGTTGCGTTGATCGTAAAACTCTGCACATTATTACCCAAATTGTAATAGGTAGCCCTTCTGCGCAGATCAGAAGTCATTATAAAGTGTCTGAAATCTAATGGACCAGCCTTTTATTATTTTTATTTTTGAACGTATTAAACAACTTTCAAGTGGTAACTCTCCTTTATTGTTTAAATACTATTTCAACAAAATTGGACTTTGATTATCACGCCCCACACTCAGGGACGGATCTAAGTTGCAATTGGGGGGGGTTATGGAATTCTCCCAGACAGAGAGGGGTCCCGGGGCCCTCCCCCGGACAAATTTTAAGTTTAAAACCCACGGAGCTGGTTTTTGAAGTATTTAAATGATTGAAATATAGGCGTATGCAAGAAATTAAAAATTGAAGTTTAATCCCAAATTTATTTACATTCACAGGGTACAGCAGTAGCTATACAACATTCATGTGTCTAGGGACCCTTCTCACTTGTATCCCTAAGCACCTGACCCTAATCTAACTCACAGCGACCTGGTCCTTTCGATTTGAAATATCGGACACAAATGAATTAGCCACGTCGCACCTATGTGTCACGTTCATCCGGGTGACCTGATTTCCCAATCTCTTACAACGGATATTCACACATCACCCTTCCAAAGACAGAGCCACTGATATGACCTACTCAGTATCCTGCTTATCTCAGGCGGTTCCCAGCTTCTTTCTCGAGGTTTTATTGCCCTGACGGGCGGTACTGGACATCGGACGGTACAATGTCAAAGATACCCCTTTCCAAACCCCCTTCCCCCAAAAACACCCCTATGAGTCGGAATTAAAAATTTCTAAGTAGGCTGTGGTTTTTTAGTGTGATCCAAACATATTTTATCAATCAGGTCCTCAGTTAATTCAGTGATGCTCAAAATACCCCCATTCCATCCCCACCCCTCCCTCAAAATACCCGTTCTGGTTCAGATTTGAAAATTTCAAGTAGTTTGCGATTTCAAACAGGTCCTCCTCAGTTTATTCAGTGATGTCCACGATAACTCACCCCCCCCCCCCCCCCCCCCATCTCAAAACACCCCCTTTTGGTCAGATTTGAAAAATTCCAAGTAGCCTGTGATTTGAGTTTGTGTAATTCAAACATATTTCAGCAATCAGGTGATTCAGTTCCAGTTTATTCAGTAATGTCCATGATACCCCATATCACCCCCACTCCAACACCCTCTATGGGTTAGATTGGACAACTTGAAGTAGTCTTCGATTCAAGTAAGAGTATTTCAAATATTTCTTACTAATCAGCTCCAGTTTGTTTAGTGATGTCCAAGATAACCCCATTTTACCTTCTTCCTCTCCCAAAACACCCCTATGAGTCAGATTTGGACAATTTTAAGTAGCTTGTGGTTCAAGTTAGAGTAATCCAAACATATTCCCCCACTCAGTTCACCGGTATGTTCAGTGATGACAGAGATATTCCATTTCCACCCCCTCCTCCCCTGAAACACCCCCTATGGGGCAGATTTGAAAAAATACAAGTAGCCTGTGATTTAAGTTAGAATGATCAAAACGTATTTAGATCCCCAGTTCGTTCAATGGAGTCCAAGATACCCCATTTCACTCCCTCCCCCTCCCATATAACACTCCCTCACGTCCAAAATTTAAAAACTTCAAATAGCCTATAATTTAAGTTGGACTGATACTGACATTTCCCACCACCCATATCAGTTGTCCAATGACCACTGTAACCGTGAAAAGCGGACAAACATACGGACAAACAGACAGACAAAGAAAAATTTAGAAAATGGTCTACCAATCGTCTACAAATAGCATGAAACGGAAAAGAAACGCAAAAATTGCATGATTCTAATCAATGTACAGACAGACATACTTACGATTTTATTAATATAGATTTCAAGCTGATCAAAATAAACCCCACGTTCTGTACTTACCTAATCTACATGTTTCACTTTTTTTGATACCTAAAAAACACTTTTTTAACATATTTTTCTGTCTAACGCCCTGAAATAAAGATCAAAAATATCTTGCCCTACAGAAAACTTGAAAAAAAAAAAAAAAAAAAAAAAACGGTAGGTCCCTAAGGGTAGGTTTAATTCTGTAGGGGATGTTGCTCGCTTTGCTCGCAAACAGTAGATCTCTAAGGGTAGGTTTAACTTCTGTAGGGGATGCTGCTCGCTTCGCTCGCTTGAGGAAGTTATACTGCCCACCCAACTTGGCAGACGTTTTTTTCTGTTGGAAATTCTTACAAACAAATTAAATCTTATAAAACTACGTGGAACCACAAAAAGTTTATTAGGGAATGCTGCTCGCTTTGCTCGCTTGAGGAAGTTATACTGCCCACCCAACTTGGCAGACGTTTTTTTCTGTTGGAAATTCTTACAAACAAATTAAATCTTATAAAACTACGTGGAACCACGAAAAGTGGAATTTTTCATCAAATGGGACCACCGCCAGCTCTTTAGATGTGTAATTTATGTAGTATTGGGAGTTAAACTTCCTCAAGAAGGGGTTTTCACCAGAACAAATAAAATAGAAAAATTGATAGGATTATAAAAATTAAATAGCTATTCTTAAATAGGAAAATTTTCACTGATTGGGAATATAATACAAATCAAGCTATTAGAATGCATCTGAACCAATTTTTTGGGAAAAACCACTTTTTTTAATGACCGAATTTAAAGGAAATAACCAGGTTTTATGCATGTTAGGTTTTTGTTGTTTTCCTATTATTCATGGCTTATTGGTCTGGTCTCGCTCAAAATAGGAGGACATTTTGAAAATGGCGAATTGATTAGATACCTCATATGAGATTCATCAAGATCGTACCAGTAGAAGCTGCTGCGCGAGCCTCAAATCCTCGCAACAAGCGTGACATTTACAGTTTTCATCCGATATAGAAGACATTTTCAGGGAATTAGGCTGTAGATGGTCCCCCATGAATATCATCGCTCTCGACCCCCTGCTGGTATTGCGCATGAGCAAACGTACCTAGAATCTAATAGCCATCATTTTCTCATTTCCTATTTGACTGTTTTTGGCTTCTTATGCTGACTTTTTAAAAAATAATTCTTGTTAGAACTGTAGATTAGGTACACAATTTTTAATAAGCACAAGAAACCAAATGTCCAAATCTCCATCATTTTTCTAATGGGAAAAAGAAAGTCAGTTACTTTTATTGCAACTCAGTATTTTTAAACAAGGTACCTACCTTATAAAATAAGAGACAACAAAATCAATCATCAATGATTGAAATCGAAAAAGTTTTTATCCTCAAAAATCGAAATTTCCACTTGCTTTTTTGCGTTTCAGAGCTTGCTGATCAATTTTGGTTTCGTGTCTGTCAGTCTGTCTGTTTGTCTGTCTGCCTGTGAGGATGAAGTTGGCCCCTCAGTCCCGGGCTTTTTAATTAAACCTAAACCTGAGTTGTGTACTATCGTATTTCTCGTGATAAAAACTGTAGAGAACCTTCTGCCCTGGAACCCCCCTATGACAACCAGGGCTTAGATGAGTTGGCTCCTTACAGTCCAAGGGAGAGGAGCCACTCTGCCCTTCAATGGCCCGACTCAGATGCACACGTCATAACGTTGCCCTGAATCTACTAGGTGGTTACGCTAGACGAAAAGGATGGCTGACTTGGCTGGAGCCCCATTTCAAGGAAGGTAGTAGATAGCGACCTGACCTCCTCGTGGTGACACCATCAGGGGCTTATATTATTGATGTATCAATAGTCTCCGGTTCCAAAAGAAGATCACTTCATCAATGCTGCTAAAGTTGAGAAATATCAAGTTGACGCTCTTCTCCAAGCAGCTGCACAGCTAGCCGATTTACTACCTCACCAGATTAAAGTAATAGGTGCAACTATTACCAGGCGTGGTTATGGTACAAGAGGTCAGTAAGAGAATTGACAAAGGCAGGTTTTCCTTACCTGATACTGGAATGGATGACCACCAGAATCCTAACAGGTGGAGAATTCATATGATCAGCATATTCATTGCGCCCCGGCATGTACCTAGTGAAGGCTGGCTGAATAGGCGTCATGGAACTTGGAGTTGAACTCACAAAATACATTGGGGAGGAGAAGGGCCTACAGGACGATTCAGCAGCATAGTCCTTAAAGTGACTTGACAATTATTGTTATGGTTTTATTTGAAGTATTGCAAAACCATATTTGTACTCATTGTCCAAATAAACATGTCAGTGATTGAAATCGAAAATAATTTTGTTCTCGAAAATCAAAATTTCTACTTGCTTTTTGATTTCAGTGCTTGCTGATCTGTTTTGGTCCCGATTCTGTCGATGTCTGTGTCTGTATTTATGTCTATGGTAAATCCTTGTCACGCCCCAAACTATACCAAGTTTTAGTTCAATTCCAATGAAATTTTCAGGGATTGTTCGAGTATGCACCTTAACGGACCCCTATAATTATCAATGCCATCGAATCAACAGTAGCATGAATAATGGTCTGTGCGTATTCGCAAACGTTAATTTTTGAAAGGTCGATTTCTTGTCATCTATTTAACCGATTTTCGTTCTAACTCGGGAAGTAGATGGGTATAATTATGTTCCAGAGAATTTTCTTATGAATTATATTGCGATAGGTGGAGCAATAACTATAGCGCGTGCGCAAAACTAAACTTGATCTACGCAGACAAAACTCCTTGACTAATAGACCTTGACGGACCCCTATAATTTTCAATGCCATCGAATCAACAGTAGCCTGTGCGCATGCGCAAACAAGAATTTCTTCTAGCGGGATAGCTTCTAGACGGTCCCCTATAATTGTCATTGCGGTCACACAAACAGTAGACTGTGCTCATGCGCAAACGTTAATTTATTATAACGTCGATTTTTTAACATCTATTCGACCGATTTCGTTCAAACTAGGGGAGTTGAGAGATATATGTTCATGGAAAGTTCTCTATGAAATATATAGTGATTGGTGGAGCAGTAAGTATAGCGCTTGCGCAAAACTAAAATTGATCTACGCAGACAAAACTCGTTGACTAATGGACCGATTTTTATGAAATTTTCAGGGATCGTGTGGTTTAGCTCCTAGACGGTCCCCTACACATTTCATTGCCGTTGGATTAAAAGTAGTCTGTGATTTGTGTGCGTGATTGAATTCGAAAAAATTTTTGTCATCAAAAATCAAAATTTCCCTTTGCTTTTTGCGTTTCAGACCTTGTTGAGCAATTTTGGTTCCGTGTCTGTCTGTGGTAAGTCCTTGTCACGCCCAAAACTATTCCAAGTCTCAGTCCGATTCCGATGAAATTTTCAGGGATTGTGCAGGATAGCGCCTCCCTATAATTTTCAAAGCCGTCGAATCAACAGTAGTCCGAGCGCATGCGCAAACGTGAATTCCTCATAACGTCGATTTCTTATGATCTGTTGGTCCGATTTCGTTCAAACTCGTGGGTACCTATTTGTTCTAGAAAAATGCCCTATAAATTATATTGCGGTCGGTTGGGCAATCACCATTGCGCGTGCGCGAAATTAATGTCGATTGACATAGGCAAAAATCGGAGTCTAATAGAACGATTTTGACTTTAACGATTTGGCTATAACTTTCATCGCCGTCGCATAAACAGTAGACCGTGCGCATGCGCAACGTTAATTTATTATAACGTTGATTTCTTAACATCAATTAGACCGATTTCGTTCAAATTCGGGGGTTCATTCTCTATGAAATATATTGCGATTGGTGGAGCAGTAAGTACCTATAGCGCACGCGTAAAACTAAAATTGATCGACACAGACGAACCTCCGAGCCTAATGAACCGATTTTTATGGAATATCGTCCAGGATTGTTCGGTTTAGCTCCTCGACGTTCCCCTACAAATCGCATTGCCTTTGGAGTAATAGTAATCTATGCGCATGCGCAAACGTTAATTATTTCGACTTGCACTTTGTTCTTTGACTAATTTTATACGTCCATGTCAATGAGTGAGGAAGCTACACTGTCCACCTAACTTGGCAAACGTTTTTTCTTTAGATGCTCATGACATTTAAAAGATGCTAGGTTATACACTATTCGCTTAAAATAGGTATGTTATGTAATATGACCTTGGTAATATCTCAACGATTTCAGCAAATTATAGGTAGACTAGGACGCAATAACCCTACCCTCCATTTACCATATAAAATTTTACGCTTGGGTAAATTGATAATGATCTTGGAATTTGAATACCATTGTCACCCGATTTGCAAATACTATCATAATATTGCATAGAAGTCCAAACAAAGGAGAAAAGCTTTGGGCGCGGCGCACACTGGGAAAAACGGCCAATCTAGGTGGACATTGCTCATAACTTTTAGACAAATGGTCCAAATTTGAGAAATTTTGAGAAAATGTTCGTAAGATCATCCCATGTACGAGGGTGATGCAAATGCGGCTGCGACAGTCGTTAGCGTCCACTATGCGACTTCCTAGCAACTTCGTAAAACGGACCCGTGTTTGTAATGGTTTAATACGTTTTTCGGGGCGTTAAACCGGATGAAATGACTTTCGAAGCTCTAACTCCCATCCTAATCGACATTACTGATTATTAACTTTCGGAAAATTCGAAAATCAACTTTTTATTTCTGTAAATCTAAGTTGAAAACCATCATCGCTAGCTGCATCAGAATCTGCATATAAGACCTAACTATATGCTAAACAATGGACTCAAAAGTAAATTCTAAATGTTCATTAATATCCACTTCAATCCTCCATTGATAAATACAATTAGCACATGGGATAAAAGGTGGATAGGGGAAATTTGAGCAAACAGCACTTCAGCACCACGGTCATGAGCAACCCACACGTCGAACAGCTCCTTTTTAGAGAAAGCCATTCGCCTGAAAAAAATCGTAACAATTTAAAAATTAAGAAAATTATTACTATTCAATTTTTCTTAAAAAGTTGATTTTTTACGCAGTTAAATTTTTCTAAATTCAATTGCTAAGCCGTATGGCTCTGTACGGTTATGATTATATATATGTTATATATATACTCTCTACACGATATAGTTTGAAATTAGACCACTGGCAAGGTAAACAAAACCGAACAAAAAATGTTACAGACCTCCAAAAATTGATTTTTCACATATTTTGGAGCCCAAAATCGTTATATAGATGAAAATATTGTGAAAATCGAGGTTTTGGTGAACATGCGGCCAGATCAGTTCTTTATTGGCTAATAATCCTTGTTCGCTGATGTGGAGATTCCTGCTAATGTCCTTGCACATTAGAGAGAAGGTAATCTATCTTAACAGATCCTACATTTGTACTGAATTTCGTGATCTTACGAGCTCAAAACTATTGGCTGCCCTTGGGAAGTGAAGTGAAGTGAAGGAGTTCAAGGGTACAGAGGACTCATCAAAAGAATCGTGGTGGCTATTGATGTAACCGCCGCCTGTCACTTTGATTGTTGCGATTTGTTTCTTTGCCCGCCTTAACCATCTGATTGCCGATCCTACGCCGCATAAGACCATCAGTTGCCGGTCCGATCTTGATGGAGCTGTTTTTCTAGTGTCTGTGTGTTGTGTTCGTCTCTTGAACCTGCCATAATTAAGTTTCATGCGGTTATTATCTGTTTGTAAGAATCATCAACATACACGGTGAGGTGATCAACAGAAATATCTTTATCTTGAATCATAGTATGAGAACATGGCTATAACACCGTAATAATAATAATGAAACGCTGCAAATTATTAATGTTACAGAACGGTTTATAATTTCTGTATTGGATAGTCGCCTACGCTACTTGTTACTTCTGTCTATAATGACCTATTAAAAGAAGTCTACTAGACATTATCTGCATAGGTGTAAACGCGTACCAATGAGAAATTAGTTAAATAAAGAAAAACACCAACACCTTCCTAGTATTTAACACGAGTTAACTCATCAACTGACAAGTAGTTATGTAAAAATATTATCACCTACCTAAGCTTCAGAAGCTACAGGCGACAAAAGTTATAATAAACACGGAAACATGAAGTGGAAATCCCATTGGAATTATATCACCTGATACGAACGTCATAGATACAAGACGATTTTTGGTATGTTCCTCCAGGTATGATTTGCTCCCACGATTTTGACTTTTTTCCTGCCAAAGTTCTAGCCCTTAGGGAAACGGATACGGCAGTGTGGTTTGATCCGATTCATCGGGAACTAAACATGGAAAATAGGGGGGAAAATAGTGCAGAAAATCGGGTTCCAAACTTCTGATTTTTCACTCAAAGGTTTAAAAATGGTTAAAAAAAATAACATATCATAAGAAATATACCAAAATTAGCTCATATCATTATTGTGCACGGCTGAAACGTTTTTATTTTGTTCCTTCCAGGTTGGATGGGGAGCACACCACAGGTGTCAGTCCTGAAAGGGACGAGCCGGCCGCTGGCCATGGGAGCGGATTATCGCCGCCTCCATGAACTTTTCTCCAGCAATGCGAAATCCAATCCCTGCCACTTAGCATTTATTTACGAAGGTAAGCTAATCTGTTATACTTGAAAGTCCTTTTAGTTCGATAATGTGTTGAAAGGTGCAGAAACTATAGACTAAAAAACTACAATCAAAATGTGCGGCTGCCACTTGCTCTCAACATGCCATGACGAAAACACAATATACCAGAAGTACGCTCTAATCTCTCGATCGCTCTCCTAAACCCAATTTGTACCATGTTCGGAGCGCTGCGATGTCTTGAGTCGAAATGCTCGGATCGGAGGTACGATTCGGAGATCGGAGCGGCAGCTTGATACAAGTGCGTACCCAGCTTTACACAAAAGAGACCCGTGAAGCCAATTCTTTTCTTAATCAAATTATGGTGCTGATATCGAAAATTGAGATCCTTTGGTATACATCTAGAATACAAAAACAGAAAGGTACGTCTGAGCCTATTTTAATTCTTAATCGATTTATAGTGTTGAAACCTGAAATTTAGCTCCTTGGGACATTTGCAATACAATTGGGAACTTTCGTTTGCTGAAATTTCACACATTTGACCTCAGATTCCAAAAAACGAGTCGGATTATCACGCGTGACGTAGTAGGGCAAGGGAGCTAAAAGATGCCCCCCAGGGTGACGGGGGCCGTGACCTCGTCGTACAAATGAATTTCATGATCCATTTTACTGGTCTAATATCCATCACATAGCACCTTTTTGCAAAGCTCTCGTTCAAATGTTTCTATTGAGCAAATGAAAAATAACCATGAAATTATTAGGTTATTTATTTTACTTCATGAAAATTTCTTCACGTGGGTGCCTTTTATGTAGCTACTGGGTGATTAACCGGGCATTACTCCGGTCGCCGTGCATTAATAACTTGATGTAAAGTAGGCGAACTTCGTGCCGCCTACTAGGTAAACCTTTTACCGTAACTAAACTTGATGTAGAATTTAATTTACATAATGTTTTATTATTTTGTTTTATTGTTTAATTACGGGCAAGCCCAATTACAAGAACATTACAAAAAACAATCGAATAAAGAATAAATTAAATGGAATACACAAATGCAAAGATAGATTCAGAATAATACAACAAATAACAGCACGTAGGTTGGCACAATCAGAGGGAGGCAAACAGTTCATTTATAACTAATATATCAGGAGACAGCAGCTTTTTGAGAATCAACGGAGAACTATTACAAAAGTCAATGTCAGGGTGGGATTCTAAGATGGCATTGGCATTTCTAAAAATTCTAGAAAGAGATCTGTTGTTTGGATAATTTGTAGGGTTGAATGACGTGTTGAAGAGTACGGAGGACCTTGAGTAATACTGAGGCACAGAAAAATTAACGAGTGAGAGAAGTGAGGGGCAATCACTGATCAGTTTGTAAAGAAGGGTGACGTCAGCCAGTCTTCTACGATCCTGGAGCCATCGAAGGTTGCAGATTCTCATGACCTCCACGTAGTTGACTTCGTCTGAATCGATGTGGAGTTTGAAAGCAATTTAACGAAGCAAATATTTCTGAACTCTTTCTAGTTGAGTGATCGTACACTAACTTGTACTACGGATAACATACTACTGAAGCGTATTCGAGAATCGGGAGGACAAGAGACCTGTATAACAGAACAATAGCTGGCACGCTAGTGAAGCCCCTTGTGTGCCTCTTCAAAAATCCAAGCAACCTCATGGCTTTGGACGTGATGGTGTTAATTTGAGGGTTGACAGAATATTTCATATCCAAGGACACCAAGATCATGGACGACACTCAACCTTGCTAGAGAGGTCCCATTAAGTTGGTAGCAAAAAGGTGCTCTGGGTGCGGCTACAAGTAGAGGCGAAGCGTTTACTTATATTTAAATGAAGTTCATTAAATAGAATTATAATTTATGAAATCAATAAATAAATAATAAATAAAAAGTAAAATTGATAATACAAATTTATTGATTTCAGTAGTTTATTTGATTAAAATGAACATAAAAAGAAAAGGAAAAATTCACACCAATCAGCTGATCTGGAATGAACCCGTCACACCATTCGTCTCGTAACCGTCCGCTAGTCGCGCGCAGGTGCATGGTATTCTTATTTTTGGCGCAACAGTCACGTGCAGAATTTTGCTCCCTTCCCTCTCGTCTAGTCCCCTAAAATCCGTTTCTCCCGTGGCCAGTACTCACGCTGCTGTGGTCTCACGTTAGAGGCGTTACTGATCTAATCACCACACATGTCCAACTATCCATGTAAGTTATTGCAACAGTATGATTTTTAATTTTTTTCTTTTTAATTTTATGAGAGTGTCCCTATCGAATTTCAACTTCCTACAGTGGACAGGAGAGAAGTTGGTCCACTAAGCAGATCAGGAAAGGGCCCATTTTTTCAATCGTACCTTAGTGTCTCAGAGAGTTTTTTAAATCAAATTTCAACTTTATAGGGCGAACCTAAAAGAATTTAGCTCACTTCACATCATTCCATTGGTCTCATAATGTCTCAGAGAGTTTCCCTATCAGATTTCAACTTCCTAATGTGAACGGGAGAGTGTTTAGCTCACTCATCTGATCGGACGGAGCCCACCATTCCATTCGTTCACTAATGCTCGCAAATATTTCATCTCAGGACAGAACAGAATTTAGCTCACTCAGCTAATCAGGGAAAAGCCCATCATTTTAATCATCTCCAAACGTTCCACCAAGTCATCCTTTCTAATTTCATCTTCCTAGGGTGAATGGAGGAGAATTTAGCTCAATTAGCAGATTAGGCAGGAACCCGTCATTCCATTCCTCTTTTGATGTCCCAGAGTATTTCCCTATCAAATTTCAACTTCCTAGGATGAACAGGTGAGAATACAGCTCACTCTACTGATCACGACGGAGTCCATCATTTCATTCGTTCAGTAATGTCTCTGAGAGTCTCATTATCTAATTTCAAGTTCCTAGGTTGAACAGAAAGGGAATTTTAGGAATTTAGCTCACTCAGCTGATTAGCTCACTCGGTTCCGCGATTTTAATATAGCCTGTATTACAATCTAACTTATAAACTGTGTGCCAAATTTCATCCAAATCGGTTCATCCGTTTTCTAGTTATAAATTCTGTAACATCAAATCCGACTTTGTTAGCGAATTTTTGTAGAAAATGAAGCTATTGCAATGGCTCAAAAAATTTTAAAATCAAAAAAATGTTTGAAATGTTTGAAAAATTTCTTCACCGATCTGGGTTGAAAGGGGTTTTGGGAGGTCCGAAATAAAGTTAATATTTTTGTTGCCAAGCTTTCGATGTAATCACATCATCCTCAGGCCCCTCAGGGCATATCTGTGACACAGAGGCCTACCGTTGGAAATACTGACTAGGGCTACGTGTGACCTCTTTGTCACAGATATGCCCTGAGCATGATGTGATTACATCGACCCGGTAAAGCATCCGGTCAGTGGCACCTGGGCACGGGATGGGAGGACGGATGGGGATTTTTCTGACCCTGTGCGTTATGCGAGGTATTTATTTATTTATAATTTAGTTAATCTATATTCGATAGTGGTACCCCTCTAGTCACACGTAGCCCTAGTAAGTATTTCTAACGATAGGCCTCTTTGTCACAGATATACCCTGACGATGTTGTGATTACATCAAAAGCTTGGCAACAAAAACATTACTTTTATTTCGGACCCCCCAAAACCCCTTACAACCCAGTTTGGCCATAAAAGACAGGGAGGATCGGTAAAGACGAAACCTATCAATTTCTTCACTGAAATCCGTGTGTGTGTGTGTCATTCCAGACAAAACTCTTCTTACGATTGAGATAAAAATCCCGTTCTTGCGCCAAACAATAAGTTTTCCAAACGAAAGGATGAGTTCGTTGGCCAGCACTGATTGAGCACATTAAATTGGTCAAATTTCAAAATATGGCCCAAGAAATCACTATAAACGGCTGAAAACGAGTAAAATTGTTAAATTTATATTTTTTAGCGGAATATTGCTCCAATAAAGTTTATTAACCATAAAATAGAACATTCAAAACTGTATGTACAAAATTATGCAAAAAAAAAACGGAACGTAATATTCATTAAAATTTACTTAAAAAACGATAAAAACCGGGGAAAAAACGATATTCAAAACCTCTTTTTGAATAGTAGATTATTATTTAGAATACTGGTTTGCCATAAAATTAATAGTTACAATGTCCTTGCACTCAAGAAACTAAAATTTCAAAGCAATTTAACATTATACAATTCGATAATTTACTAAAATTTGCTCATACGATCATGCTGCATGACTGGAACTTTTTTATTATATAGATATTTTGATAATGATAGACTTGATTTAATAACCAATGTTCAATGACTTAATATCTGTGGAGCTAGAGCATCAAATACAGAAATAGTAAACCTTTGTGTAATATTTTCCAGCGTTTTTGTTTTCCTTCATATAGATTGTAATACTTTTCCTAGGCTGGTTGAGGATTGTTAAAAGGGTCGAAAAGAAATTTTTTGATCGTGACATGAGGTTAAATACCCATATTAGAAAATAATTTTTCTGTTTCTGTACGAATTCAAGTTTTAAGAAGGGTACCAACCTACTATAATTCGGTTTAAGCCTCACCACAACTATCATTTTGTATGCACAGTAGATATCTAGCTGATAATGTGCTTATAATGCTCAAAAACATGAAAAACCTTTCCTCATTGATTAAATTTTCGAATTATCGAGATCAATGGGTTGAAAGATTGAGGTCATTTGAAAAAGCATTTAATGTTTTCAAGGGTAATCAAATCTTAGACGAAGAATTTTTCCTATAAGAAAAAGTTAGTGTACAACTTCATTTGACATAAAATAGGAAGGAACCCAAACCCAAAGGACATCTTTATTCTCGAACAAGCCTTTTCCGCGTTCACGGAGAGCTGGAGTGAATTGTGATCGGCATGAAAAATAAGTAGGTAGGTATTAGTCAGCATGGCGGCTTCTTTTATTTTCTCTTGCTGTTAATGAATATTCGTTGAATCATTGAAGAGATGTAGAATAACCGTAATTATTTGCTGAATCGTTAATAATATGATGAAAGTCAGTCACGGCATCCTTTCCCGATTCATAGCTTCATTGTTACAGTTGAAGATTCTGTAACAATATATCGATTGATCACGTGCTTCAATCGTTTACGCAACAACTTTACGAAATGCGGTATGGCGTCTTGTTGAATAGGACCAATAGTTGAACACCGCGAAAGGTATTGTTTCATAAGCTTCGAACAATGGAGACACGGAATAATCATCATGCTAGAATCACAATGTGCTGAATTAGACATTATCTGTCTCCAAGAACGACAGTTTATATTATTTGAGCATGAAGAGTAACTTGCAACAATAATTTTATAATTTCTACTTTACCGTAGCAAACGTTTTGTGAATTAAAGTCTAGTATTTAGGGAGGTCGATATTTCTTACAATTTATTCAATAAACGCACATTTGGAATTTTTCTCGAGAAGGCTGAAGTTGAAGAAATCGACCTACTCAACGTATTGACGAATTTTGCATGTTCGAAAGTTTTCGAAATCTTTTTTAATCCCCCCTCAAAACTTGTTGGTTTACGTTTGCGTTAAATCCAAACATCGAATAAACCAAAATACGTCCGTCTGCTGTCCGCCGTCTATTGCGAACGTGAGTTATCAGTTCTGTTTAATTTGGAACACTTTGGCATCTGAATGCGAATCTAAAATTTCAACTTCTACAAACAACATAATATGTTGTTTGTACTTTGTACTTTCTTTTCAATTAATAATCCTTCTCCTAGATAGCACACAAAACTACAAACATACACTGACGTGAGGGTAACGATGTATGTGTGGCACTAACAGAAATTGAGCTGTGAAACGCATGGTCTACAAACCTAAAGCAACGAAGACTTAGGTACCTACATAGTTCAAGTTATGCATTAGACAATTTAAACTACATACCTACCTAAGCAAGGCGGAAATACGAATAAAAATTGTTTTGGCCATGAAATCACATACTTGCATAACCTTATTCACTTTATAACCTTATTTTTCGTATATTTATAGAATATTCTTCAAGGACATTCCTCCGGGTTGTATTTCGTCCACCAATACCAAATTCATATTTCACCGGACCAGAAGGTGGATGGAACTTTAGGTTACATTATTCATTCATTGCGAAATTCGCACCGCTATTCGGCGCCGTATTGGGTTATTTCTGCAGAAATGCATAGCATTATAGGGTAAGGGCACCAGTCATTGGCCACTTAGCAATGTTTATCACCTTACCCGCTTTATTTTTGAAGATATTTGTTTCTTTCCTAGGGTTTTAGGAAGCTAAACATCCATAGAACGTAATACAATAGCAATTTTAAACAAATAAAATATCTACCAAGTATTTTTTTCAATGAGTTTTGAAAAATCTGTTTTCCACCAGTCATTGGCCGGGAGTTCCTAATATTGGCCACCTTGTCACCAGTCATTGGCCACCCTAAATTCATTGTTTTCTGATCCACTGTGTCGGTAAACTTTCCATAAGAACTGATGATTAGTGGCTGTAACTATGAGAAATCAAATTAATCATCTCACATTTATTTGAAAAAGGTTTTATTCATTAACGTTTTAACATTTTTATAATTAACGAAGAATACTTTATATTTACTAGGTAGGTATTTTTGCAGTTTTTTCGACCTGAATAGGTAACATTGGTTCTTGAAACATTTTAATAGGTAACATTGGTCTCATAGTTGGTCGCCTGCGGTGGACCCAGCATATTGAGTACTCGCACCAAGCTGCCATGCGGTACAGTTGCTCAAGGCCTTTTCCAACTATAGTTGGGGTGCCTAGCAGGATGTCCTCTTGAGGATTTTCCATCCAGTGGTGCAATCCCGAATTGATTATGGGTCTGCAGTATATGGCTCAGCAAGGTAGTCCTTGCTGAGTAAGCTGGAACCTATATTAAAAAAGTGTCTTCGCTTGGCTACTGGGGCCTGCTGTACTACCCCGACAGCCTCCCGTCAGGTGCTTGGGCATAGTCAGCCACTCATAATTCGGCGAAATCTGCTAGCACTTCGTTATGCAGAACGCTTGCGCAATTTCCCAGGACACCCCCTGCATGAAGTGATCTCCATACCCTCCCTAGATGAGACGTATTCCAGGCTTCAAACACGAACTCGCCCATTGGGTATTCGTGTTCAGGAGCTCACAAGGTGGGATAGCATAGATAGATACACTTTGGCTTCATATGAGGTGCCCCCTGTCCCTCCCTGGACCTTGTCTGGGATGCGTGTTGGACTTCATATGAAAGTCCTGGTCAAGAGCAATACCCCCCCCCCCCCCCCCCCAAACACATCCTCAAATGTCGCTACACTGAGGCAATCCAGCGATATGTTGGACACACCCTTATATTCACTGATGGCTCAAAGACACCTGATGATGTTGGCCTTGCTCTATGGAGCCCAAACTTCCAAGTCACTAGGTGCATAGGTTACAGGTGTCTACTGAACCGAAAAACTGAACATCTAGCTCTAGAGAAAAACGGAAAAGAAGAACAAAACGTCAAACTCTATGGATCACGAGACCAAACATATAATATATATATATATATATATATATATATATATATATATATATATATATATATATATATATAAACTGTTAATTATGCGGAGAGAAAAAAATCTATTAGCTAAACATCATGAAGGTCATATGGGAGTAGAAAAAACTAAGGCTAGAAAATTAGTTTTTTTGGTCTGGAATGTGGGTTTATATCAATGACTAATATCATAATTTCAGGTTTGTTATGATTTCATTTTTTTCATGAAAGTCGGATTGTTCTTTCTGGAGACCTTGATGAATTAATAATGGATAACAACCCATTTAGCAGTGCAAAATTCAAAAAATGTTTAGCAAAAATGGAATGTTTGACCATTAGTATCCCCCTTTATACACAAGGTCATTAGCAGAAATGGGAGTGATGTTAGTGAAACAAATTATGCAATAATGTGAGAAAATGGGACAAAATATAAACGTTCACCTAATGCAGTATAGAAATACTCAACTCACCCCCCCCCCCCCCCCCTATCCCTTACCATCTCTAGACGTCTCTAATCATATTTCCCCAATGGTTAACAAATCCAACATGACATTGACCGCCCCTAAACCTATATGGCCTACCCTGGTACAGGCGCAATGTTAAAATATGCGATAGCAAGTGAAAAATATAATGCAGTCTCACGGAATCGAATCTACAAACTCATGATGTGCATCGAGTGCGCTATCCCCCGAGCTAAGGAGGCGCTTGATAATTTGCGGTGAAACGAGGGCTAGTCACCATTCAGGGAGCCGTGGTATCTTTCAATGTTCTCTACCCCTGAATGGGACCTATATGAACCATTTAAATTAGCGCTGTTGGCAGTTTTGGCCATCTGGCCAATGATTGGGGTAGGAAAAGTTTGCATCATTTCAGTTATTAGCCACCCGGCCAATGACTGGAGGAATCACTCTTTTTGTCATCCAGTTATTGGCCGGCCTTATATTTTCTACAATTTATGAGAATTTTCTGTGCTGGTGGCAGCAATTGATTAATAATCAACTACCGATCATGCAGACACAAAAAAAAGTTCACCTAATTTGAAAAGCACCACATCAAACCCTTAAGAATGAGTTGAGGTATGCTTACCGTTTTCACAAGAAACAGGGGTGATCATCCTTCGTCTTGTACCTTCACCACGTGAAATGAGTTTTGGAGGTTTCTATGAGGTTTCACTATAACGCTCAACATCCCACTGCCTTCTAGACTACACACTTCGATGGAAAAAAAACATTTAAAACGATCCAACAGACATCTGTGTTGTAAAAAACTAACTTATAAAACTGGGTGGCCAATGACTGGGGGTCGGCCAATGACTGGTGCCTTTACCCTACGTCAAATTGATCTACGAAATGAGTAATAGAAAGCCTTACCTTAATTTTCCGGATTGATTACGGTACCTAAATAGCAAAACTTCTAATGTTGAATAAATCTCGAGAGTGATACAAATTCAAGATGAAGAAGCAAACCAAGTGTATTCTCATATCTTCTTTATATATAATTCCGAACGGTCTTTGAAATTGTGAAGAACTTCGCGGTCCGATTTCAGTGTTAGACGGCTCATTCGAATCAGCACGGCCCCAAGTTTGTTGCAAAAGTGTCGCTGTTCGTCTTTATACCCGCCTTGATCGTGTTCTAGGCGGTCCTTATCAACGAGAGTTGTTTATTAGGCTGTGGCGGTAACAACAGTTGCCATCAATTCACGGTCAGTAAGAAACGTAGTGTAGTTACTAACATCTAGGAGAGTTATTTTTGAACGAAGAAATTGAAACTGAAGAACTTAGCGGACTTTATATATAATTCCGAATCAGCACGGCCCCAGGTGTCGGTAAGTAAGAAACGTAGTGATGGGGTCTTTTCTGATAAGCTGAGTGAGCTAAATTCTTTCCTGTTCACTGTAGGAAGTTGAAATTTGATAGGTAGACTCTCTGAGACATTAAGAGACGAGTGAAGTGATGAGGTCTTTTCTGATCAGCTGAGTGAGCTAAATTCTTTCCTGTTCACTGTAGGAAGTTGAAATTTGATATTGACACTCTCTGTTTATTAGGCTGTGGCAGTAACAACAGTTGCCACGGTAAGTAAGAAACGTAGTGTAGTTACTAACATCTAGGAGAGTTGTTTCTGAACGATCTTTGAAATTGTGAAGAACTTCGCGGACCGATTTCAGTGTTAGACGGCCCCAAGTGTGTCGCCATTCTTCTCTGTGCTTATCTTGATCGTGTTCTAGATTAGGGCTTTCCAAGCCCTAACAGGCCTCTAGTTTCTCATAAAGCAAAGAGCAACAGTTCTACAAACATATGGGAAGGACGGAAGAAACAATGTAACCAATCACTGGTGACATGTGACTGGAGTGCCTCATTTCCTTAGAATTTACGATAATATCATTTGAATCCAAGAGTCCAATTTGGGTGAACTTCTATAGTCTTGCGGTCTTCTTTGGTAACCTGGATTCACACAATCACCAATATGTAGATAGTTATGTACGTAGTTAGTACGTAATAACCAATTATGAATATTAATTAAGGCGATTTAATTATGAGAGAAGGAGTGGCCACCCTTCTAACATTTACAATTATTGTTCTTGATAAGTAGGTACTTACATGTATGTATTGCATACATTCACAATGTATGTATTGCGATTACTAATGTATATGTATGATAACTAATTCTAGCTAAGAAGAATATTTTTTTTCATTTATAACACATCAACAAAATTGTGACATACCTACAAGTATTTGGGTGATTAATATTAGATTACCTATCTATTATTGTATTATTATTAAAACACATTCTAGTAGAATTATGAAATGAATATCGATAAATTAGATTGATAACTTGAAAGAAAACGTGAATTAATTGTTTATAAACACACATACGGTGCCCCAAAAATAACTACTAAGATATACTAAGTAAATTCTACTAAATCAATTTCAAATAAATCACGCAAATTTTCCACCTCGAATGGTCTAGTGCAAAACCGTTTACGCACGAATGAGTGGAGTTCACGCGCTATCGCTTCTCTAATTGACCTTGTCATGTTCACACGGTGGGGGAGGGGGAGGGGGGGGGGAGTAATGAGTTCGCATATAGAGCACCTTTCAGCTTTTATACTTCATCGTTATTATCTGATCCTCTTTCATAAGTTTCGTTCTCGTCCTCTTGTCCTTCTATTTCTTCTATTTTATAATGTCCGTAAGCTAAGCTGCTAATTCCATCCTTTAGAATATATCTTTTATCATGGAAAGGAAAGAGATACTTTATTAATATTGAAAGTAAATACGTTTTTTTAAATCTAATTGTGTTGCTATCAGTGGTGAAATTAATGAAATAAAATAAACATTTTCTATACATCTTATGACGTAACTGTAAATTAATAGCTGAATGTTTTACACTTTTTGCGACCTTTTTTTTCCCCTTTTGATCACCCATGATGAATGAATAACGTTTTGCGTGTAACCCGATGAACTCATTTATGGTTTACTGTTAGTTTCATCAGTGAACGTGCCTGGTACATTTTTATTGTATGTAAATCTACATTTATGACCTTCGGGATATTTAAATGTATCAAATTTATTAATGTCGCGCAGAATATCATCATAAACGTCCGAACTTGTAATCATATAGGTACATGTGTGCGTCTGTGTCGGTAAAAAGTAGTTTTAAATGTTCTCTATCGTACGTTTTCATATTGTGATTATAATAAAACGAGTAGGTACATGAGATTTTTTGCAATTTCGAGCGTGGTAAAACCAACTTATAATAGGTTTTTTTAATTTACAACTAGCCTTTTTCAACGCTAGTCCCGCTAGATTTTCATCCAATATATGTATCGATTTTAAACGTGGAGATGCCAACCACTTGAGTAATTATGGTTCACACACGACCGATTTGAAATCTGTATGCTTTCGCACCTTTTCCAGTGGTTTACCATACACATAGAATTGACCATTAATTTCAAGAAATTATTTTCAAAATCCGTGTTTGAACTTTGTCTTTTTTCAGTACTAAAACTGAAGAACGGTTTCATCCATGCCTCTTGCGAAAACGATAAAATGCGATGAATTTCAACTAATATTAACCCTAATTGAAGGTATAACTTTAAATTTTGATAGTGTATTGTATAATTTATTTTGTTTTCTAAAGTGATTAACTGCAAAAGGTAAACCTGATCAACACCTGATGGGAGATGACATTGTTTCGCAATTTTCAGTGAATTTGGGGACAACATTTCCTTAGTTATTTCGCAATTGGATGGCGCTAACGGGTAATCATTATGTAAATTATGTAATTCTGTAGGATAGTCCAACTCTACTTGGAGTAAATAGCCCACATTTGATGTATTTGAGACGTTTGTGAAATCTATTTTCGCTATTTCACTGTAGCTGAGCCATTTAAAGTCACCTTTTGGTAAGAATTGAGCATTGCTGTACCATACAAATTCGTACAATCATAGAACATTATCCAAGTTGTTGGATCTTCCGAATTAAAATCTGGTAAATTCGGTGGTTAGCCTTCGCGTATCTGTGAGAAATTTGTCTCAATCCTCCTCGAATAACTTGTTCGATAACTATATGTTGTGATATATCGGTTATCAAGTCTAACTTAACTTTAGTCATTTTTAACATAGGTAACCACGCGAGACCTGGAGCTGAATAAATATTTAATGGATCAATTTGAAAATATGAAAGAGCCATTCTTCTAAAACGTTGATATACGCAAGCTAACAGTAATGTATCTGTTAGTACATGTAAATCGTGATAGTTTTGCATTGCTTGCATATTGAACGTGCTCCACACAGTTTTAGCGTGTTCATAATCTGCGTCAGAAATTGGTGATTGTGTAAGATCATCATAAAATTTTGTTTTATCGGGTAATTGTGTTTCCGCAAGCTTCGTTATACCCTAAGTACATATAAGTGTAAGGGTAAACTCCTTTACGCACCAGTAAAGAGATATAATTATGAGCTGTTGTTGGAAGAGTAGAAAACATCAAATCGAAGTTAGACTCCATATTTCCTTCATTACTTAGGTTAGCTACCAACTATTGAAGACTATCTTTTAAAAACGCCAACGAATCCAAAAATCTGAGATTATCAATTTAATTGAAAGATATTATTTTTCGGATGTTTGAGCGATACAATCCATACTTGAAGCAAGAAGTGTCCATCGTACGATTTTAAATTGTGAAAAACGACGGGAATAAAGAGGTTAACTCTCCTTGATAAATTGAACAATTGATGCGCGATTCCGAGACACTTTGAGTTGTAAAAACTATAATGGCCGTGATCGAATACACATAGGTCTTCAGATGAAAAAAGATAAATTACATATTGTAGCTTGCTCTTTCATCTGCTCCATTTCTAGGGGTTACTATTTGAGGAGCGTCGTATTTTGCGAAAATGTTTTCTTCTATATATTCCACCTCGTTTAGTAAACATTTTAAAAACTCGTCAATCACGTTAGGTCCTCAATGAACTTTTACGTTATCAATTTTATCGACTGATCCGATGATCACGTAAAAAACCTTTAAAGGTTCATGTTTAGCGATTTCAACCGTATTTTTCCTCATGTTCAGCTCACTCTCTCTCCTCTATCTTCATCATCATCATTGTCGACACCTTGAGGCTCCTGCTCCTCATCTATTGGTTCAATAAACGCTTCAAAATCACAGGAAATAGTGATGGGAGATTTAGTTCATGGAGAATGATTTGAAAATCTCAATACTTTATCATTTTCCTGAGGGAGAACAGTTTTTTGAGCCCCGAAAGGTTCACAGAATGTTTTTGGTGATGAAAATCGATGTGAACAATAGTTGCAATAAAATGCCTGACTGTCGTTTTTGGTTACACCTCGAAGTAAACTATAAATTTTTTTTTTTTTTTTTTTTTTTATTAAACAAAAATGCGATCGATTTTCACCGTCTTTTACCTCTTCCAATAGCAGTAAATTAACGTGGTTTTTTTTGCGTAGTAATTCTCACAGGGTAACGCGCGTTTTGCGTGTTTCTCAAGCAAACACGTTGACTGATATTTCGGAATTTAGTTTTTCAAACAATGTAATTTTAGAGATTTGAACGGGAAACATCACATTATTTAAATTGAGCTCATTTTCAAATTTCCTTAAATATTGTTAGGAACACTGATGAACACGAATCCAAGTTGTAACTCAATTTTTATTACAAAAGAACATATTTTTATCAAACACGATCACAGAACGAAATCACAACTAAAGTTCTCATTAACAACGAGTTTTTCTAACGTCGCAACGTAAACAATAATAAATAACATGTGTTTCACCAACAATATGATATACTGAAATGGCGAGATGGGTCAGGATGGATAGCAGGTAAAATTGACCATTTGAAACACTCATCATCAAAATTGCGCACATTAATTATTGAATGTTTAGGATTTGATATCGGTTTCGGTGTTGGTATGAAACTACCTCCGCCAATTGGTTTATATTTAACATATAACAGTTCAAAACGTTGATCACTTTGTCATAAATCCTTCCTGACCCGTCTCTTACAAATTTCTCTAAATTCGTTAATATTATTTATCGTTTCATCAAATTGTGCATGAAAATCTTTTTTTTTTTTTTTTAAAGCGTGCATATTTTACCTTGAAAGTGGGGATTTTGTTCTAATTTTGTATCATTAACTGTTTTGTAAAGTAACACATTTACCTTTATGTTCGAGTAAAAATGATAGTAATTTATTTCTTATTATACTTCGAATATCATTAATAACAGTCGCAAAGTCACCATCCTGGAGATTCACATTTGACGATTGAGATGAGAAGTTGAAACGTCGTTGTTTGCACGAATAAAAAATCTAGAAAAATGCTGATACTTCGTTACGAATACGATTTTACCGTCACTTTTTTTTTCGTCACGCTGTTTTGACAACCAAGCCGTTGCTGGGGAAATGAAACTTCTTTATTTTTCAACGGACAAAAATCGTTCTCCACTCGCTGGAAAGCTCTCGATTTATCACGCATTTCTTTCGTACTGGCTATTCATGTCGTAGTTTTATATTTATTTATGTTATAAATGGATATAGTAAACAAGCGGCATTGTCTACAATTATTGTAGACGCGCACCATAACAGAAAATTGCCTACTAAGGTACTCTGTTCTAATTTCGATTTTTAAAATATTTATGTCGTAGTTTTAAATTTATTTACATTTACGAATTAGCGGGAAGAAAGCATGTTCCATGTTTTAGCATTTTAGCCGAAGGCTCAAGGCGGAAAGTTACCGAGGGTCCAGGGGCGGAGCCTGTCCACTTTTACTTTCCCAACATCCCAACAGAGTGGAAAGATTTTTTCGGCAACCAAAATCATTTCCATAATATATTTTATATTTATTATATTTAGCAGAAAATCGTCATAGAAGTTTACACTTCTCCCGTGTGGTCTTTAGCACACCTGGTTTTTATAACAGTGGGAGGGGGATACGATAATTTTCAGGTTTTAATAGTCACTGACCTTACTAGGTAAAGCTCTAATGAACGGTATCGAGCTGTTGATAAATTATAATGACCTCTGGCTAGTTGCTACACTTTTCATTAACATGCTGTGACTCACCTCGCTATTTAATTGATGTCGTCGGGTAACCTCATTACAATTGGTACATGACCTTATCACCGTGAGGGTATACGTAGCCTACTACGTACAAAGGGGCTTATAAATCCATTTATTTCTCCTCGGTAGATGTCTAAGTACGTCTATGTGGTCTAATTTTTATAATATTACATAGACTTCTTTTAATAAATATAAACAAGAGGGCAAGCTAATACAGAAACAATAAACCTGTGTGTTATGATGTGCTGCATTTTGGTTTCTATGCACCTTGAAACGTAATCCAACAAATGTTGAGGGGGCATAACATTTCTTGGTCGAATACGAAGGTTCATTATTGAAATTAATAAACCAAAAGTCTTAGGTTATAATTATATCAGTCACTGAAATTGTATTTTTCTTATTTTACAGATATCAGAGGAAACGTGAGAAAAACTAGTTACAAGGAAGCTGAGGAGATATCAAACAAGTTGGCTCGGGCTATTCTAGCTGCGGTTTCAAACAATATCACTGGTTTCCCAGAAGTGAGTTCCATCAACTGTTAACTGTAGAGGAACCCTACACCTCACAGGAATTTTTTTCGATCAAGAACTTGTTGCTCGTTTTAAAAATGATAGGTATAATGGTTGACTGAATCTGAATCTCAGGCGACATTTTAATTCTCAAAAAGGGGGGCATGTCGTGATCTTCCATTTTATGTGCTAGGCCTTGATAAATCGGAGTTCACTCATTGAATCGATCAGCTGGCATGCGAAATTCTAAAAGCTAAGTGAAAACCATTGCTACGGCGAGGAAAGTTCATGAAATATCTACCAATCAATAAAAGGTTGCAGTGATAGACATTCCCTCATTAATTCCATTATTAACTTGATTGATTGAAAGAATTAAAAATAAATTATGTGGGTCGTATGTTGTGGTTGCCAGGTGAGTTATATGTTGGAATCTAAAGGGAACAGGAAACTCCAAACCTCATAGACCTCACTGCGTCAATAGGTTGGAATAGACGAGGAGGTTATAACTCCCTTAATTGAATGAAAAAAACAAAGGTTAAAGAAAAGCTTTGTCTAATTACACGAAAATAAAGGGTTATAATGTTAGATCGATTTCGACGGTTAGGCCATCATCAGTAACAAACAATAACTGAACATAGGTTAGAAAGGACGCAGTTTATATAGTCATAGGTGAGAAGAGGTTGAATCCCGTTGGTTGAGAGAAATGAAAGTGCATGAGATACAACCAATTAAGTGTTTTCAAAGTGAAGGGCATTATAGCTAATTAGATGATGTGACGGGAAGGGAAAGGAATGCTCAATCTGGTTTTAACAAGGGGGTAATTCCAAGCTTTACAGAAATGGATCAATCAATGGTGAAATACACTGAGGGGTATCCTTATTTAAGCCACGGCCTTTAGTTGTCGACTTTAGTTGTCTCTCTGTTCCTGTCCACAGACATATATCATCCACGTATCTATACCAATAGAGAAGGTTATTTGAGTTAAATGTTTTACATGTTTTTTAAGATAATCCATGTAAATATTTGAAAGTAGAGGAGATAACGGGATTATACTATTCATTTTTTTTTTCTTCAAAAATATCAAGTTTTGCGGCGTGAATCAGCTTGCAAACCATCTTTGCTGCTAGCTACATCGATATTGGTGAACTAACTATATCAAAAGATGCAAGTTTAACATTTGAATGTCCTTAATTTCGGAAACCGAATCATAAGAATTTAGTACAGTATGATTAGGCCAAAAGTGGATTTTGTTTCTAAATAAAATATTAAGTTTTACAGCCAAATTTTAAGAAGGAGCTCCAATAAGGTTTCAGCATAAATTGAGATCTTTCCAACGAGTGGTGAACCATTTCAGTCGGATGTAAACTGACGTAGTTACTTCATTTCCCTAGGAACTGCTTCGTTGTAAAAGGATATCATTGATATCATTAGAAAAAATTAGAAAAAAAGGTAGGTGTCACTTATTTTAAACAGGTTCTTGTTGAAAAAATTTCCATTTTAATTCAAATTTAACTAAATATTTGCAACTGCAATTTAGGGTCCGGCCATTTGATTCGCAGTTGCACGGCAAATCTTGAATACGGTAACGGATCTTCGGACTAATTGTGATATAGAGAGTTGTAAATAACATTCTAATAATTTAGGGCCAAATTTAACGTCTCACGGTCGACGGTTGCCAAGTTAGACCGATTTACGGAGAACGTGTGAGCGATATTGCCCTCCCTCCCGCCATCCTGGCCTGACAAACATGCATTTTCCGGCACTCCTATAACCTTTAAACATCAATCAGAAGAAAAACAGCAATTCGGTGAATTTCAAAAAATTTTCAGCAATACATTTTTTTACGGTCTACTGCACACAGTGTGTTCAACAATTTTTGCTCGGTCAACTGCACTCAGTGTGTTCAACAATTTTCGCACGGTCAACTGCACTCAGACCCTTGGCTAATGAGGTCCAATGCGGCCGTCTGTTTGCCACTGGTGAGGCGTATACCGCCGTTTGGTACAACTCCATGTATTTCATGAAAGGAACTCAAACGGGAATAGCAAACGATTCTCATTGAGCATGTTATGTGGTTCCCCAAGATGTTGTGGGGTTCAATAAAATAATATATAAACAGCATTATCTAGTTATTTATCTATTTAAACACATCACAGCTATCAATATGTACCTATATGGCCTAGACGATTTAGTTAAACACAAAGTAGGACGTATGTTAATGTTCCCAAGAGGAGTCAAATCTGAATCACTCAATTAGGTAGATAAATTCAGTTTGTGGGTAAGAGATAAGTGAAGTAAGTAAGAAATGATTTTTATCTGCCCTTGAGGGTTACCTAATGCTGGATATGAATTTTAGTAATAATCATTTTTAGCAGTTTTTATTAGAATTTTAGAAACCTTTGTAGCTTGAAACGGTGAAAAATGATTTTTTTGTTAATCGATTGTCCATTATTAGAAATAATAGGTCCCGAAACCTACTTAATCCAAAATTATACTAAGTTAGTTGAATTTAATCCATGTTTCATGATTTATGTAAGTATAAAACATATCGATGACGGATATCCCCTAAATTCAATCCAAAATTATAATACTTAAATCCTTGTCAGATAAGATTTAAAGGTACCTATCTCAGAGGTACTATTATTGCATCAAGTCCTGTTACATTATACATGAGGCGTCACACTACTCCTCTTCACACTTCTTTTCTGTTGTACAACATCTGGTGCGGGGATTGACATTTTTAAGAATGGCTTCATTCATCAATTATAAACGTACTCATTTGTAACGGAACGGTTTAATTTAGAGGTAGCCACTTTGCCGAGTACCGAATGTCCGTGTTATGTTCTCATATTGCCAAACGGGGGCAATGACCCAACCCTTGCCACTTCAAAAGCCGCTAAATACTGACACCTATCATAGTGGAATTTTATTATACAGTCTTCCAAACTTCGATTGGTGTAGAAGATGAAAGTTGAATATTGGAAGTACTGTCATAAATGTTCTACTTTTGTAGAAGAAGTTGTAGACTCATGACATGTATGCACCTATCGACTCCTTCCCACGTAAATCACCTGGCCTGAGTGTCGTTCAGCCACCTCTCAACGGAGAGCTGACCGTGACCAACTTCCCAGCGGTTACGCTATTCAGTTTCTACCTAGCGCGCGCCTTATTACCTACTTGAAATCTGAGTCTTTTTCTTTTTTTCGTCAACGCATCTGCTTCAATTTTGAGTACCAAAAGATGGGTTTTCGTTGGGATTTGCCGAAATTTATTTGTTGACTTTCTCAAAAATAATTTATTTATTAGTTTAGGGTCACCATTGTTAACGACCCTTCTAAATAAACCCTTCTAAACGACCAAAAACAAACAAAACATAAGTCTCCCCCCCCCCCCCCCATTTCTTGGTTATCGTTTCAAGAAACGTAGATTGAAAAAAAATAGAATAAATTAAACGCAGCAAATAAATGATTGGATAATTCTTTTTGTTGATAACTTGTATAGACGTAATTTAGTAACCTATACACGTAGTTTTGAGAAAACTATTAACCGTAACGTGTGGTACATTACTATTCGATATCTAAGTAGTTATAACTAAATAGACGGAAGCACTGTAGAAACAAAATTAATGAAATAAAATAAATTCCATCTTTTGCTTCATAAGATCGTCCATAGGCAACAAACGTTATAATAAACTCGACTTCTTCAAAAGAAACTTCTAATTTAGTTGTATTAGCTTGTTCGATCTTATTAGGTAGGTAGGTTGTTCATTTCGAAGAGTACATCAGGGAAAAACCAGGTATGTCGCCTTTTTACGAAACCGAGAAAAACACATTTTTAATTTCAAAACCAATTTTGTCTTTGCGTGGTTTGTATAAAAAATAAACTTGTAGGTGAAAATTGGTCTCATAGGAACCTATGAACAAAATTTTATCTAGTTCTTAATCATAAAAATTTAATGAAGTTCAAAATTGTTGAAAATTCGCGTTGAAGCTCATTTTTTTAACAAACAACCAGCAAAGTCATCTGAAACAAACAAGATCCAGCTTTGCCAGCAATTTAAATTGAGAAAAAAAAAAAAAAAAAAATTCCAGTCATGCAGCATTATCGTATGAGCGAATTTCCGTATATTATCGTACCGTATTATGTTACATTGTTTCAAAAATTGACGACTGAGTGAAAATAAATAGGTAGTTAATTACCAATTTTGGCAAAAAACTCATTCTGAATATTAATCTTTATTTTTGCACTTTATACCGATTTTTTGGCACATTTTAATGAAATATAAGTAATAATCATCGAATGCTCTGTTTTATTGTTAATACAATTTATTTGAGTATTATTCTGCAAAAAAAAAAAAAAAAAAAAAAAAAAAATCAAATTCAACGATATTTAGCCGTTTTTTGCAACTTTTAGTGATTTTTTCTGTAATTTTTTATTTTTTTAATTTTACCAATTCAGGGCCGGTTTCCCCAAGGCTTTAATCGATGTTTACTCATTAAGGCCAATCATACCTAATTTTATTTCAATAGATGGCAATAGGTACCATTGTGGGTAAATTTAGATTACAAACTAGGCCTCTAGATTTCGTCCGATTTTGATTCTTAAAACGGTGTTTTACTCAGTACAAACATAGAATTGGTTGTATATTCGATTTTATGTTTTGAAATTCAAATTTTCGAGTGTTTTGTTGAAAAAAAAAAAATTTCTCGAAAAGTGGGCAACAACTTTGAAACCGAAAAAAAAAAGAATTCAGCACAGTTTTCAAACAAAATTGAATGATCACGACTGTCTTAATACTGTTTCAAAGTTCCCCCTTTGATCTTCGAGGAGGAGCCGCCCTCGTTCCTTGAACTGCTTCCCCCTTCTGAGAAACTCGACCCCTCCCGCCTGCATGCGAATATCAGTGATCACCTAAGGACCTAATTTTTTTCAAAGGCGGCTACACATTGGTCATCCTCCTATTTTCTCTATTTCGAGGGAATGGTTGAGATATTGTTCCAAAGAGCTTAGATTGGATTTAGATGTAATATGCAGGCTGTAAAAAAAAAAAAAAAAAAAAAAAAAAAAAAAAAAAAAAAAAAAAAAAAAAAAAAAAAACCTGAATGTCCTGAATAGAGGATAGTGGATAGTAAATAAGGTAGTTACTTAACGTTGATTTCAAACCTTGTTCATGAAAAATAACATAAATAAGATCGTGATGTGTTGTTTTTTAAACTGTATGTTGTATATAAACTGACTAGTTTATTTTTTATTTTATTTTATTTATTTATTTATTTTTTTATTTTATTTTTTTTTTTTTTACTGACCAGTATCAGGTAAAGGAGGTGGATGAAAAGTGTTTTGTCATAGGACAGTCAGCCATACCCACCCGATTCATCCTGGTGGTTTGGCGGTATCTTGGAGTTGACCATGGGTGTGGCAACCATTGGTGCAAGCCGTGTGGACCTTGGTGGAGCACTAGCTCGTATCACCAAGGCTCCATTGAAGCCACAACAGGAGCTGCGCCTCCTCCGCATATACTTACTGCCAAAGCTAACCTATGGGCTAGTCTTTGGTAGGCTTACTGCGGGGAGGCTGCTTGAATTAGATCGTGAAGTTCGCTCTGCTGTGCGCTCTTAGGTAGGCTTCCCACCTGGTGTCCCAGTGCCTATATTCACGCACCCGTCAAGGCCGGTGGGCTCGGTTTTGTCTCTCTATCAGCCAGCATCATTAAGCCGCCAGCTCCTGATCACCCTTAGGGGATCAAGCTAGGAGGTTGCCCGCACTGCTGCTGACTTGGACTTTGTCAGGCAGCAGTTGTTGTGGTGTGACCGAGCAACACCAACTGCTCCAAAACCCAGCTCATTTGCTGAGTTCCCTGCTGCACTGAATGAGTTAGTAGATAGTAAAGAGCTCTGTACTCAGAATCCCCCATTTCTTCCCAATGGTTAGAATGGGCTTCAGAGAGCCTTGGAGCCCGCGACTATTGCCATTTTCACGCCATCCGGGTGGCAACTTTAGCCACTTCGTTGAGGTGTTCAAGGAGTAGTCGCAGGACAGTGGACACTCTTTGCCGTGCCTTCAGGGTAAAAATGAGAACCTGTATCCTGGATGTCCAGGTTGTCAGTGGCAGTGTGGACATGGAGCAGACCTATCGGGCTAAAACAATTAAGTATGACAGGAATGACCTGCGGCAAGCGATTTCCGAGCTGAAAGGAGTCATGGCTGCGACCGTGCCATGGCGTTGGGTGTGGTGTGGAAAAAGTTCCATGGACTTACTCGAGTTGGGCATCTCAGCAGGCGTGCTTCGTGGTATCACCTCCCGTGTCCTGAGGGTTCTTACTTGAACTGGTGGTCATTTTATAGGAGCACTTCGTTTCATCCCATTCTTCCTCCTCATCCTTCTGCAACTTTTTTATTTATTTGTTTATTTTTCAATTTGATGATGTGCCCCCTCCGCCTTTGAGAAGAGTTTTGTTAAAAAAAAAAAAAAAAAAAAAAAAAAAAAAAAAAAAAGTGTGCGTACGTGTGTGTGTGTGTGTGTGTGAGTGTTTGTGACTCTAGGGTTCGTGTCAGAATGCCCCAAAACGGATTTCAATGAAGAAAATGTTTATTTAAAATTTGAACTACCCTCCAAATTTGAGCGAGATCGGACGACTGGAGGGTGGGAAAATGATGATTGGTGGAATTTACGTTTGCACCGAATGGAAATTGATCAGAATGGTTGATTGGAACTATAATTTCGGAGGCGAATACTTGTTCATCTCCAAAAAGTGAAAATTCAGCTTCCGCTACGTATAAAAAACCCGGTGGTTATACGTGAAATGAAAATGCCATTGGAATTATATCAGCTGATACGAGCGTCTTAGTTACAAGGCTATTTTTTCTATATTTCACCAGCTATGATTTGCTCCCACGTTGTTGATTTTTTTTCCCCGCCAAAGTTCTAGCCCTTGGAGAGAGCGAACGGATGAACGTATAGTGACCCGTGTGGTTTCATTCGATTCTTTAGGTTGGTGAGACCCAAAAACATTACTATTACCTTGAAAGTTTTAGAGATTTTGGTTTTTCAATATTTCAGCTCTTAATTGCTACCCGTTAGCATTATTCAGAATTGATGCCGATGTTACTGGCACATCCCCTGCCGAATTTCATGAACTTTGGTCCAGTAGTTTTGGACAATATCTCTGAACAACGGACCGAAGGATTTTTTCTACTCGATTTTAGGATTCTATGGATCTTGAAACGCAAACCATCAAATTTTGAGGGAGGGATTCAACTTTTTTTCTTGGTCGCTTACAAAGGTTTATTATTGAAAATAATATACCAAGACGTCTGCCAAGGTGGGCAGTATAGCTTTCTTACTAATAGTACCTAACAAGGGCGTATAGAATTAGTGAAAGAAAAAATAAGAGTAAAAGAGTAAAAATAAGAGCAATGTCTACGAGACATACTAATAGGTGAACTAATAATTCATGTACCCCACCGCATACCCTACCATCGAGCCAACGTTATTCACCATCTTAGTACACAGGGGACCATACTAAGAGTTAACCAGCACAGTACTACACTATTTAATCAAAATCGGTCTATTGTTCTCAGAGTTTCGTTGCTAACTACAAATTTCAGGTTTCAGCACGTGCGGTTGTTTCAACAACCTACGGCAGCTAAGATGAAAAACATCATAATTATAACCAACTATGGAACCAAACCAGTAGATCATGAGAAATCGAGGTTCTGAGAAATTCACGTTTGCGCGTGCGCACACGATACTATTCAATGGCAGTGACATTTCAAGGGGATGATTTAAAGCTAGTTAGATCTAAATCTATATTTCGGATTTGTAGCTTTTTTGCAGTTTTTATCAATTTTTCAGCTCATATTAATGAAACTAGTGTAAATTTTTCTGCATATGTAATTTTGAACATACATTTTTGAATGTTCTGGTTTGAAGTTGATAAACTTTATTTGAGCAACAATCCTCCTGAAAATATAAATTTAACCATTTTTAGCCATTTTTATTGATTTATAAAGAACATTTATTGAAATTTGAGCAATTTAATATTGGTAATTACTCAAAAGTGCTAGCCATAATTAACCAAATTTTCAAGTTCGGCTGCGTGTTCTAAAATTTTCTTTGCGATCTCGTCACACTGCTGTCCCCTAACTTTTATTCAGGACCTAGTTGGCCTCCATGATCAGAATTTAAGTGGCTAACTTTTTAACTTTTCATTTGCTCTATTGGTCATGTTGTATGACTGATTATTTTTTCTCGTTATTTCTCCATATGTTTTCCTTTGTATGTTCAACCTTAAATTAAATTTTCTACTGTCAATAATGTCTCCGCATTTATTTTTGGCTTCGGTGCTGAAAATTATTCGCCTTCTACTCGTACAAGTCCCATTCATAGTTACAGTGTCCAGTTCTCTAATTATTCACCCACACGATTCACGGTGGCTAAAAGCAAGCAAATTTCAATGGCTCCAAAAATTTGCAATGGCTTCAAAAATGTTAAAATCAAAAATTTTCAAAATTTTCTTTGTCATAGGTAATCCGTTATGAGGAATTCTGAAATTATTTCTGGATTATCACATTATATAAATATATCATTTCAGAAGGTAACTCTCCTTAGGACGAGATAAAAATTCCGTTCTTGTGCCAAGAAAAAATCAAGCTTTCCAAACGAAAGGACGATTTCGTTCGCCAGCGCTTTTTGAGCACATTAAATTGGTCATACTTCAAAACGAATTCTCAATAAATAGTTAAAAATTGATTGAAACCGCTGAAAATTGTTGTATTTATAATTTTCAGCATACTAATTTATAAAAAAAAGTTTATCAACGATGAGCTAAAACATTAAAATATTTTAGTGTTTTTTGGAATTAGTCGGGATGCGGCCCAAGGAAAATAAATGAAATTATTTCATTTATTGTTTTATTTTATAACGTTTCGTCCTCTTACTGAGGACATCTTCAGATCTCTACACAGACAAGACATTAGATGTTAAATAGAAAAAAACAAAACAAAATATAATAAATAAAAACTAATTTAAACAAAAAACTTACTGGTGAGACCAGGAAAAAATTCATAAACATCCGAATATAACGGATTTGTCAGATAAAGATAGAGGTTCACCTAAGGAAAACAAACCAAACATAAACAGTAAAAAGTCCAGTCATTCAGCATGACCCCATGAGCGAATTTTTGAAGAAATCTTCTACATTTCAGTCGCTATTGCTCGTGTAGAGAAATTTTAGCTTATGATTTATACAGGGATGCTTCCATAAGAGTAGTTCAATCTGAATTTGGACAATGTTTCATGCAAATATTACCGATTTTTACAAATAGCGAACGGCATTATTTCGATTTTTGACTGATTTTTCAACTTTGAAATTTTTGAAAACTTGATAGGTACATATTTTTATAGGAAATTTTACGCTGATTCCGAATATACCACATGTTCGTATGCTGAAAAAATTATTTCGCACAACAAATCGCAAAAAACAGGCCATTTTGAAATTTTTGACTACATTTTTGAAAATTTCAACCCGAATGCTGGCCGATCATGCTGGCCAACGAACTTGAACTTTCGTTTTGTGTCCTTAACTCTTTAAAATTTGTTTGAAGTTTCTAGCACAATTCTACGGACAGTTATCGTCTGGAATGACACATACATAGGTATATACATTTTTTTTTTTTTTTTTTTTTTCAAGAAACCTCCTCTCAAAGACGGAGGGGGCACGCCATTAAATTGAAAAAAATAAAAATAAAATAAAATAAAATAAAATAAAAAAGTGGGGAGGACGCCCAGGTTTACCCGAGGCCGGCTCTAGGGATAAGGGAAGTTGTAGGACGATGAGGAAGAATGGGATGAAAGGAAGTGCCCCTATAAAATGACCACCAGTTCAGGTAAGAACCCCTCAGGACGCGGGTGGTGATACCACGGAGTACTCCTGCCGAGATGCCCAACTCAAGCAACTCCGTGGCGCTTTTCCCGCACCACACCTCGGTTGCGGCAATGACCTTAATGTTATTAGGTGCCACTCCTTTTAGCTCAGATATCGCTTGGCGCAGATCATTTCTATCATATTTACTTTTCTTAGCCCGCCAGGTCTGCTCCATGTCCACGCTGCCACTGACAACCTGGACATCCAGGATTATGGCAGACCCATCGGGCTTGATCGCAACGATATCTGGCTTCTTGCCCCGGTCACTCGGCATGTGGTATAGTCTCTCCCTTTCAACATCCCAACCGCTAGATGACAAAGCACCTGCTATCTGCTTGGCAACCGCATCGTGACGTAAAATGCGGCCACCGTGAGTACGAGGACACTGTTGCACTACATGATATAGATTCTCATTTTTACCCCGACAGGCACGGCAAAGGGTGTCAACTGTCCCGCGACTACTCCTCGAACACCTCACCGAGGTGGCTAGTGTAGCCACCCGGACGGCGTGAAAATGGCGATAGTCGCGGGCCCCAATGCCCTCTGAAGCCCATTCCACCCACTGGGTAGAAATGGGGGATTTAGAGCACTGTCGGAGTTCTTTACCATCTACTGACTCATGCAGCGCAGCAGCGAACTCAGCAGATGAGCTGGGTTTTGGAGCAGTTGGTGTTGCTCGATCGCACCACAACAACTGCTGCTGGACAAAGTCCAGGTCAGCAGCAGTGTGGGCGACCTCCCAGCTCGAGCCCCTAAGGGCAAGCAGGCGCTGGCGGCGTAAAGATGGGATGCTGGCAGAAAGAGAGACAATTCTGAGCCCACCGGCCTTGACCGGTGCGTGGATGTAAGCACTTGGGGCACCAGGTGGAAAGCCTAGCCAAGAGCGCACAGCAGAGCGAACTTCACGATCTAACTCAAGCAGCCTCCCCGCAGTAAGCCTGCCAAAGACTAACCCATAGGTAAGCTACATACATACATACATACATACATACATACATACATACATTTAAAAAAAAACGTTAAACTTCAGAATATGATTCAAAAATAGCCTGAAACGGATTTCTGCATAAAAATTTTTCAAAAATTCACATTCTACAAATTTTGAGGCGAGAGCAATAGCTTAATTAACTTAATTCTATTCACCAAGTCAACTCAATGTCAGGAAAGCAATAAAAAATGGATGGTTAGTAATTATACATGAGAACAAATAAAAAGAATGGAAAATCTCCATGTTTAATTTTCTCATGTATAATTACTAACCATCCATTTTTTATTGCTTTCCTGACATTGAGTTGACTTGGTGAGTACTTACTTCCCAACAAGAAGGTTCACCCTTTTATACCAAATCTTTTGTTGTCGTTTTACCTTGTTAGTTTCTGAAAAATGTTTATATATATTTTTTAAAATTGTTATCCATTAATAATATTTTAACATTCTATCTATATTTTTACTGTTTATGTTTGGTTTGTTTTCCTTAGGTAAACCTCTATCTTTATCTGACAAATCTGTTATATTCGGATGTTTATGAATTTTTCCCTGGTCTCACCAGTAAGTTTTTTGTATAAATTAGTTTTTATTTATTTTTTATTTTTTCTATTTAACATCTAATGTCTTCGTCCGTGTAGAGATCTGAAGATGTCCTCAGTAAGAGGACGAAACGTTATTAAATAAAACAATAAATGAAATAATTTCATTTATTTTCCTTGTGCCGCATCCCGACTAATTCCAAAAAACAATAAGTACCTACCTACGGCCGACCAAACTACCTACATTACATTAAAATATTTTAGCACAAAATTATATAAAATTATATAAAAACACTATAAATTCTAAATCTTTTTTGAATCACAGAATATTATTTAGAAAGGGTTTTTCTGCCATGAAATTGGTAGTTAACAATTTATTTGTTCTTAAAGTTCTCAAATTTCAAAAAAATAGAACATAATGTAATACGACAATTTACGAAAATTCGCTCTGACGATCTTACTGCATGACTGGGATTTCGTAGATATATAATTTTTTCTTAAATCGGTTGTTATTAAAAGAGTGGCTAGTTACATTTAATTAATATTTATTATATGTGCGGAGTGTGATTAGTACATTTTTTTTTTTTTTAATAATATTGATAGAACTCCTCCGAGGAACACAATTTCTATGAAATTATTCCTCAATGGGCAAAGATTAGTTTAACTAATTTATCATTCAACTTTCATTTAACATTTCTGGTTTTCATGTATCTAACTATTCAATTTTTTCTCGAATTTTCTCGAGTAAGTTGCCTATAAAGCTTTTGAGTCTTGAATCTTGAAGTGTGAGTGAAAACATTGATATTGGAGGAAAAAAAGAAGTTTCCATCTTCCGAAAATACTCAACACTCACGACTCACAAGCTGAATAAGAAGTTTCTTGTCAATTTTTGCCAAACGCCTGGTCCCGAATTTGGACAAGAAACAGACGCGTTTGATCGCTGTCGGTTCGGGATGGGGAGCCACTGGATTTGGAGAAACGGCTTCAATGTACTTAGGCGCCTGCCAATACAAATGTTTGGTTTCCTCCCGGCGGATTCGGACCGGGAGACTTCCGGATCCAACGTAGGAGCCGACAAGCATTGCACTTAATTTCACTCATTGCCACATAGCACAAAGCGTACTAAATTGCAATTTTTCGGTGTTTCCTAAGGTGGTGTTGCACATATCAGTAAATGAACATCATTAGATGTTCAGCATGAAAAACTACCCCAAAAGCATGCATTACATGTGGCAATTGAATATCTTCAAAAACTCGGTATTTCACGTAACATTAAAAAAAAAAAAAAAAAAAAAATACTCAGTATTATTAGATGTTTAAAAAAACCGTAAAACTTAGTATCATTAGATGTTCAGCACGAAAAAATACCCCAAAAGCATATTTTCTAAAACTCGGTATTTCACGCATCATAAAAAATGAATAAATAAAAACTCAGTATCATTAGATGTTTAAAAAAACTCAATATCATTAGATAGGAAAAAAAACCATGTGGCAATTGAATATCTTCAAAAACTCAGTATTTCATGATTTTTGCACTTTTTGAGATGAATGGCGTACATTTGGAGCGGAACTGCGCCCGTTTACGCGCATCTTGAGTAATGGGCCATTTCTTCATAAAATTTCATTTAAAATTCGAATCTGCAATTAAAAATGGGGGTTCTCATTTGAAAAAACGATGTTTGTGTCATTTGAGCCTGTTGGCGCAAGTGGCGCGCGCAAAAGCATTCTCGTGAGATCTACCTAAAAAATTATGAAGAATGGCGTTGGTCCCAATTTTTACGCTGAGTTCAGGGGAATGAAGGGGTGTGTAAACTTTCCGTAGGACTCCTTGTATATACATACATACATATGAAAAAGCGTTAAACTCTAGGATTCGTTTCAGAATGTCCCAAAACGGATTTCAATGAAGAAGCTCTTCGAACATTTTGATTTTAAAATTTTTGGAGCCATTGCTATAGCTTCTTCTTCTTCTTTTTTTTTAAGACGACTGGTAATATTGATTGCATAGTGATCCAAAACGTAGATAACCTTTATAAACATTTCAAACCACTTTTTGAATCTGGATTAGGTAATTGTCTGTCATACAATGTATCATTAAAATTTAAGCAGGGGGATCGTCCCGAGTTCTTTAAGCCCCGTCCAGTATCGTTTGCACAGCACGAAGCAGTAAAAGCTGAAATAAAACGCCTCGAGACGGCTGAAATAGTCCAACCGGTTAAATTACGCGACTGGGCAGCTAAATTGGTTGTTGTTCCCAAACCAAATGGCAAAATACGGATGTGTGGAGATTTTAAAGTGACAGTAAACCTTCAGCTAGAGGTTGAACAATTTCCTCTCCCAAGGGTGGAAGAGTTAATGCAAAAATTAAGGAATGGCAAGCGTTATACGAAGATTGGTCTAGCAGATGCATATTTACAATTAAAGGTGGACGAAGAGTCGAAAAAACTAGAGGTTTTCAATACCAACGTCTAGCATTCGGTATTGCCAGCGCACCAGCTATTTTCCAGGCTTTAATCGAACGAGTGATTGATGGTATTCCGGATTGTACTTATTTCTTATGTGATATCATTGTGACAGGAGCAACAGATCAGGAACATTTGACCAATTTGAAAAAACTGTTTGAACGTCTCAGAGTTTTTGTTGCAATTTTGAAAAGTGTTGTTTCTTTCAATTATGTTTTATGCTTCTGAACCGAGTTGGAAGCTAATGGTGAGACAAGAAGCTCCTGTCATGGTTAATGTCTAGGCTTTACAATTTAGGATCTCTTTAGCATATATTACCACACCATCATTGCGATTTCGAGGATTATTCGTATGGAATAATGTAAAACCAGGAATATTGATTACATTACAAGGTGCAGATTTAAATTCGGTGAAAATTAAGAAATCTGGCTTTGCTTTTTCGGCGTCCAGCCAACTCAATACGTCGTCTAAATATTTACTTAAGCTACAAATATTATGTGAAACACGAAAATATTTTCTCTAAAGTTAAATTTACCCACAGAATCACCTAGATTCCTTCAAATACCATAGTCGGTTCTGTTTAAGCTTGGGCAGTCCTTGTCATTAGCAGAATTTCTTGAAGTTTGCACAAAAAACTGGGTTTGGGAGGGGGGGGGGGGATTCCTTGACGTCATCATCTCCTGCACAATGACTACTGTTTTGGTGCTGATGATGACAGAATTTTTCAATGTGACCAAAACCATTGCATTTAAAACACCTAGAAATTCGGATAATCCTCAACTCGACAACAACTCCACCCTAAGAAGATCTTTTGTAGACCTAGAAGTTTCTTGCGAAACTTAGGTGAAACCTCTACCACTTAGTTCGTAGTCATTTGGTCCCTCTTTCCAAATTTGAAAACGAATCGTATCTTATCTTTAACCTCAGTATCTATGAGTCCATTTAATTTCACTAAACTGCGCTTGATTGCTTCTGGAGTAAGTGCTGATTGTACTCCACATAAAGTGAGTTTCAACAACCATTTTTGAGGTCTAGAAACGCTCCAACCAATGTATTTAAATTTCGGGGTTTCAAGTAAAGCATTTGAATCTTGTTTTTCGGCTGTACGTCTTAAAAGACCATTCCCAATTTCCACGTGTTTGTTATTTTTATGCCTTCAGCTACTGGGGGGGGGGGGGGGGGGGGGGTCGTGTACGTTTTCAATTTCAGCTTCTACCTCCTCGGGTTTTTTAGTGCTCGCTCGGTCCATTGGAAATATCACAACACTGTTATCGGTTTTCAGGGGTTTTGAACCCACTTTTGATTTTAAGACACTCGCAAATGATGGTTTTTCGGTTTAGACTCCTCTTTTGATGACACGATGCCCAATATTGATATCATATTAGCCTCGAGCTGATCGGCTCATAAAATTGCACTAATAGAATCGCAATTATAAATTGCACTCCCTAGCAATGCCTTTTAGCTCTGCTAACCATTATCCATACGTTTGATTAGCTTTCAATTCAGATCTGTAAAATTGGAAACATGCAACATAAGATGAAACATAAGATATGGGCTCCTTCTTTGTAGTGATCAGTGAATTTGCCGATCAAGTCCATAGGTATTTCTAAACTCAAACATCGCCAACTCCAAACAACTTGTAAAGTGGTGAAAAAGTTTCTGCTCCCACCCAGGAGAGAAATTACGCTCGCTTTTCTAGTTATTGTGACGTTGTATGTAATCTTTGAAATGTTGCTGTAGTCGTAACTGATACAAATCCCACTTTTTAGTGATTGGTTGGAACGAATGCCTGTAAGTTGTTTGCCTCACTCTCATCAGAATATCTCTGCAACAATATACTCTCATCATTTGTGTCTGCAGTTCGAAGAATTGTCTCATATATGTTTGAAACTCGTGAGGGGTCTTCTCTTCCCCCTCCTGATTAAGCCATTTTTCGGTCGCCAGTGAAATGTTTATCAATAACAGATAGATGGACTGAATTCTAGATTGGTGTATTTCACTCAAACATATTCACAACTGAACTTTTTGTTGCTACTATAAATAAAACCTTATGGTAACAAATTATAAACATTAATTTATTTGGTTTCGTCAAAGACACTACCAAAGGGACGTCCTAAAAAAGAGAAACGACAATATTATGCCATGAAATGTACTAAGCACTATTCCTTGACCAAAAAATCATTTGTTATCAGAACGAACTCAACGCTACTTACCGTGAAACCTATTACACCTGGTTTTTACGCTGGACGCATGGACCGGAGACCGGCGATTCCTTCCCGACCTCCAAAAAGCATGGCGATTCCTTCCCCTTAAAGTGTTGGCGATTCCTTCCAGTTACTGAATTCCTTCCGCCGTGCAATCGGCGATTCCTTCCCGTTACTCAATTGCTTCCCGCCCAGGTGTTGGTTAGTTTTGAAGGAAAAATTAACTCTTTATAGGACTAAACCCTTAATATTGCACTATTAAGTACTTAAAACCCAAATCAAAGTATTACAATCACCAAGTATTAAAATCACAATAATCACAGAATAAAAAATCCGTCGTGAAGTTCACGTCTCAATTTCATGGCTCAAAAATCCCCCCAAATTTAACACTGACCCTTTTAGCAAATTGGTCAGGGTCATCGTCGGGAGTTTGCCGAGCGATGAGTTGCTGGATTCTTTTTTATTTCTTTTTTTTTTTTTTTTGTGTCTGACTCTTGGGAATATGTTGGTCGCTGTCATAGGTCTTAATGTAGATTTCGGTTTGAAAAGCTATTAAACCATTTACGAAACTAAATATGTGGGGATGAGGTGAATGAAAGGTTCGTTTAAAATGGGAATGAAATGATTCGCAAGCATTAATGGAGGGGAAGGAATCGCCGAACCTCGTCTCACTGGCCGGCCTCACACCGGTAGGAATCGCCATCTCCCTCGGGTCGCAAGGTCCAATTTTCACTTTGACGGGAAGGAATCGCCGGTTCCCCGCATGGACATATCTGGTAGTTTTCCTGCTCCCAAGACCTTTGAAGCGTTATAGCTAGTGGCTAGACTGGTTTTTCCCTGTGATGAGGTCCTAATATGTGCTTCTCCACGTTTTTTGTCAGATAGAATTGAAATCAGAACATTGGAAAAAAAGTGGTATATCTGGCTTTTTCCCTGTACTCTTCAATTGAATTTTTACTTATTGATACGTGTTATCTCATGTTTATGTTCTTTTTTCCTGCCTTTCCTAAGTCTAACCCTTAGGGAGAGCGGATGGATGATCGTATGTTCATCGATCTAGGATAGTCTCCTTCGATTCTATAAAATTAAATCCACCAAACGCGTTTCGATATACAAACGCAGATTCCAAAATGGTGCAAATTATCACACCAAGATTTCTTATTTCTATATTAGATAATCATTCTACGTAGATCATTGGTCTATAATTTGTATTAAACCCCGTATTGTGCCTCCCAAAAGGTACCTTTACTGCTTAACAGATCCAGGACCTCACAATTTTACGCTTTATAGTAAATGTCAAAAAGTTTAGAAAAAAGGCAGTTCTTAAAGAAAAGAAATGAGCCTTAGAGTCCCATCAGCTGATTAGTGAACCTCCGTACCTTGCAATTGTTTTTGAGGTTACCCAAAGGATCTCCAGCACCGTGAGTCGATCACGAAAGAAATTAGCGTCAGAGGTTTCGAAGCTTGTCATTGACCGTCCATATTTTATAATAAATTGTATTCTAGATTTCTAAAAGGAGCTACATTTCAGGTTTCAGCACTATAAGTCGATTAAGATACGAATGAGGCTCAGCGGCTGATTACTGTGTACCGAGATTGAATCGTAGATAGGTATCACAAAGGAGTTCCTTATGCCTGAAATAATTTACAATTGCGTATACCCAGAATGAAGTAATGATGCGAAAAAGATGAAATTGTTAGAGGACCAACTACTACCTAACCCGAACACTCATACTGACAATTTCATCAAAATTGGATGAAAACTATTGAAATCAGGCTTGTTAAAAGGAATACACATTCGCGCATGTGCAACAGCTACTAATGATAATATTACGTTGAAATTTCCAGGGAATGTTCAAATTAATTTCTTTCAACTATCCTCAAGTATTTGAGCGAGATCGGACCACGAAGGCGTGAGAAAATGATGGTTGATGAAATTTACGTTTGCGCATGCGCTGAGTGAATTATTGATTTAGGAACAACGAAACTGATAGGTGACCATCTGCATCATAAACTGCATATTCCATGAATGTTTCATAAGAATCGGTTGAAAATTGTGGAAAATAAGCTTGTTACAAGGATTTGCAGACACACACACTGACTCGGAAAGAAAGTTGTTCACAATGGTCTAAATGAAAAACTCGAGTGAAAATTTTGATTTTGGTGACAAAAAATTGTTCAACCCGTAAAAGTGAATACTATGCTTCAGCTACCTATAGTTGGACTCGGAAGCAATTTGTGAGATAAAATATCTAGCATCTAGCAATGATTTACTAGTGCATCTGCTTGTAAAATAGTTGATAACCTCGATTTCGCTAAGATAGAATTCCTTTTGAACTATATTAGCTGATAATTCCATAGGAATTTTATACTTTTTAAATTAACCGCGAGGGATGAGATATAAGGGTAGACATGAGGCTATTCATTATCTAGGTACTGAGGGTTCGACTAGGAGACTGACCAGACATACATGTTCTTGGTTGGACTTGCTTTTCGGGAAGAGGCCATGTGGGTTCAACGAAGTGATCACGTTGGCATATCATGCTAGTTGATTCCTCATTGGACGTTGAGATTTGGAAGGGCTTCTGCTGTCCTTGGAAAGCCCTTGGAATAGCCCACTCCTTGGAGAGAAAAGTCCATTTTAGCTCCCTCCTGCTGCGTAAGTCTGCTACAGTCTACTTTGGCCATTGCAGTTTAGGCTGCCGTTTTTCCCTCTCTACTTTTTATTAACTTGCTCTGTTTGTGGGTAGATCGTCTGTGCACTTAAGGCGGATCTACACTGAGCTGATTTGCAATGCTGACACAATGTGGACGTACTTATTCACTTGCTTTTTTGTGGTTGTTCGACAATTCGATCCCAATTCAGAGAATGGCCATCAAGATCAAAGAGAGCCAATCGGGTTTTCGTTGTTTGGACGGATATATTGACATTCAAATCGGCTTTGATGAAAATCTAGAGACCAATGAATTGCTAGACTATTATTAAAGTGGCAGAAACATGTAAAAACTCTTGTAGTGAAGACGTGACTCAATATTGTGACAGGTGTTTGTCAATGCATCTTTATATCAGCAAGTATGTGTTTGTTGCAGGGTAACTCCGACGGGGACTTCATAGTAGCGGTGGCACTCCCTCCATCAGACGAACTTGTCCTCACGCTCCTGGCAGTTTGGAAAGCTGGTGCAGCATACCTTCCGCTTGACGCTGCTTCTCCTCGAGACCGCACCAAACACATCCTCAACGAGTCCAAACCCATCCTCATCGTTACCCAAACAGGTATGGAAATGGAAATGGAATATCAAATGCACTATTTAGGCAGGTAACAATCTAATTGTTAGAGCATGAAACAGTTTGTTACACATATAGTGTATGGGGATGAACAAAAGCGCTACGAAGGTGAGCTATACCCTGCGAGAGCAGGGCAGTTCATTGCATAATGAGCTACCCAGGAAGCATGAAAGCTATCATAAAAGCAGTCAATCACCTATAACCCGTGGCTTAATCCACCAAGGTACACAAGCGCCCATGAAGGTTGGGGAAGCAGCAGAATCTGATTGATTAGTGACGTAAGCTTGAACTGGGCAGCTTCCAAGTATTGCCCTGTTCTTTCTCAAGTGATTTCTTAGGTACTTGAACCAACTACTTTTTGATTTATCTGTGAAGATTTCAGATACCATTTTCTCTTGCACTTAGAGCATTCATGGAGTAAGTAGATGCAATAAAGAAACAAATTTGACCCGATTCTATAAAAATTAAAATGTTGGAGATTATTTCGTAGAGGTTTGATTCTGCACTGGGTATCTCTAGTACTTACATCAAAGGGCAATCCTGATTAATTTGGATGCATCCGCCACCCCTATCGCTGAAAGTGTCATACAAATCGAATACCTACGTTGCGTACCTACTCGTAGGGACCCCAATCACTTATCGACTTTCATTTGTATGAGACCACTTGTTTTCTTGGTTCAATACAAAATGCTTCTATGATTGATGAGTCTAAAATGCTATCTACAAGTCTTTGCAAGATACATGTTTGAGGTTGGTTTGTTTGTTACTAAACGTGGTCAGATAAATTACCTACATTTTTTTTTTAAATTTGTAACAGACATTGCGGCATCTTGTGATACGTGCTGTGTGCGATTTTCAGAATAGAACACAGCCATAGATATTGGGTTTGTATGTATCACATTGGATACATACAAATTTTTATACATAGATTTGTATATACCTATCTATATAGATTTGTATATACCTATCTATATAGGTTTGTATGTGCCTATCTTCTTCATTCAAATTAAAAAAATTGGCAGACGTGTATAGACTTCGTGTGTATTGATTGCGCTAGCAGTGGCGGCTGGCGAAAGCTGCGGGAGGACCTGAGTACAAGGGTGTCTTGTGGCAAGGGGTGGTTATGAACTTTTTCTAGATACTTTCACCGTACAAACCTCTTAGAAACTATTCTACTATATTCGGTCATACTTCGAAACAGCCCGGATAATATTCATTGCAAAGGAACTTTATCCACCTAGGAGCCTTGGCTCTTTGAGTATCTCTATCTCTATCTCTACTATTTATAAGAATGAAACTCCGTCTGTCGTTTTGTTTGTCTGTCTGTTTGTCTGTTCATGCTATGCACGGCCAAACGGCTGAGTGGCGGGAGTCTTCGAGTGGGGGGATCTTCTTGGATTTTCCCGAATGGTGGTATAAGCGATTTTAAATTTTTCTAATCCCACCCGAACCACGGGCTGGAGAACAGGATGGGGGTGGGAGCCTCTTTTAATGCGCCGTTTTTTCGCAGAGCGCTCGATCTTCTATGGGCTGCCACATTAAAATTTTATCGAGAACACTTAGTATGTCAGTGACGTTTCAGGCGACGTTTCACCCGTAGAATACGATGGTGCAGTCAAAAATACTGAAAGATGCTGTCTTCCCGGAGAAATCATCGAAAATATGCGGGAAATCACGAAAGATATGCGTTCCCCACTATGATTTTTTCCGCCAGACCCATAAATATCGACGGTTTTAGCTCGAGTTGGTCTTAAAATGCTCGTTCAAGTTCCTATTTGATCCCATGCAAGTTTCGAGACATGAAATTCTTTTTTCCGATTGTAGTGAACGAAAATGTAGACGAAAACTTTGGTCGCTCTACCTTATTCCGTCACAACGTAGTTATCTGATCTTTGCCTTCGAACCTCTTGATCTCGAGGAAGTCTCCCATTTGCCCTTCTACGCACATAAAATAATGGCCTACCTTTAGAAAAATAGAACTGGAAATCAAATTCGTACATGCATTCAACATCTGACTGTTCTGTTAGTACTGAAATGTTCTTAAAACTATGCTTTTTGTGGTTTCATATAAGGTGCCGCGTTCGATAGTCATTTCCAACAGAAAAAACGTCTGCCAAGACGGGTGGGCAGTATAAATTCCTCACATATACCTACAGCCAACTTTTCGTGGTTCCACATGATCTTTATATTATATCCGTTCTACGCAGATAAATGGCCTATCTTTATTAAACCTAATAAACTTTTGGTGGTCCCAACGGTATTCCAACGGTATTATAAATTTTTATATTACTTTGCAGATTGTGGGAAAAATGTATGTTTGTGTGTTGAAAAACATGGTTTTTTCTATGAAATCGAGGGTCATAGTGAAAAATTACCTCCTAAGCAAATGCATGTTTGGGGTCGGTTTCTACGTATTTTTTCACGCTGAATCAAATAGTAACACTCGCAGATCTCCCCAGCTCCATTATAATAGAATTCTACACTTTAACTAACAAGTTTTATCATAAAAATACATAGGTGGAATCGAGCATAACAAAAATAAACTTAAAACTAGTTAGTTAAAGAGAATAATTCGATTATAATGGAGTTGGGGAGATCTGCGAGTGTCACCATTCGATTTAGCGTGAAAATTACGTAGAAACCGGCCCCAAACTAGTGTTTTCTTGGGAGGTCAATTTTTACTGAAACCCACGATTTCATCGAAAAAACCACGTTTTTCAGCATACAAACATACTTCTCTTCCCCAGTTAGCAAAGTAAAATAAAAATTGATTATACCGTAGAAAATCTGAGATTTTGCGCAAGTTTTTCCTGTAACGCGTTCAGTTTTTTACTATTTTGTTTTAATACTAAACGCACCTTTAAAAAATTGTAATTTTTAAAAAGTGAAAAGTTCTCGTGTTTAGTCCATTTTTTCTCCTACGTGACCAACCGTAAAAAGAATCCAAAGACCTTAGGGAGATAGGAAATTTAACGTTCTTTCCAGCGATTTATCTTCTAGAACCATCTAAACCCCAAACGCGATTTTTAACACAAGTTTCATACAGTTCAGTCCAATTTTTTTCGGAGAAAAGTCGCGGATGGTGGACGGACGGATTTTAATTTATTCGATTTTTGGATTCTACGCATCTTAAAACGTAAACCACATTTACAAGGGGTGTTTAATTTTTTTCTTGGTCGATTATAAAGGTTCACTGTTGAAAATAATAAACCAAAATTTGTATTTACAATTAGACACAAAAGTTCATCTGGTATCTACCTACTTGGTTATAAGAGCGATTTCCAAACGCTTTTCCATATTACAAAACATCTTGTCGATTTATCACTATTGACATGTCAGTGATTGTCGTGATTCCGATACAAACAATAAATCTTACTTGAAATATTTGGGAAATTCTATTGATTTTCACGTACAAACAATGCGATGTTAGGGAAGTGTAACTCCCTTGGTTTTCATTGCAGGGAAATCGTTCGCCAGTTTTTGGAATTATCTCATTTTATCACAACGTCTCATGATCTCTAAGCTGCTGTAGTGTGAAGGAAAGCTGATTTATTACTCTACATTTAAACTAATATTGTTAAGTAACCATAATGAACTAATGGTGCGAAAAGAAGGCACTACTTGGTAGGTAAAATTGATCTTAGCACCTATATGAGACAGGTAGAATAGAATTTCAACGTGAGGAACCACCATAACCTGCTGATTAAGCTCGTAAGCAAAGTTCTATGCCGTTTAATCTATGAAGCTGAAATTTGAAACAGAGCCTCTATGAGTCAGGTAGAATAGAATTCCATGATGCGGAACCACCCCGATCTGCTGAGGTTCCTAATTTCTATTCTATTTCGTCCTATCTAGCTGAAACTTTAAACTGAGCCCATTGACCTTCACTTATTGAAGTTTGATAAAGAAGAAATCACTGTAAAACGAATTTCTACAGCACATGATGATGTTGAAGTTGTAATTGGAGCAGTTGGTATTGAGCATCTGTATGCCTGCTGTGTACGATTGTCAAGGTGAGGAACCACTGAGATCAGCTGAGTTAGCTCGGGAGCTCATTTCCCTCCTAATAGAGCTAGGAGGCTGAAATTTGGTATTGAGCCTCTTTATAGACCTGCTGTGTACGGTTGACCAAGTAGAATCCACCCTGATCAGCTAAGTGAGCTCGGAAGCTAATTTCTCTCCTAATCGGAGGAGACTGAAATTTAGTATTTAGCAACGTTACGACGAGAGAAACATGATACACTAGTCGTATTTATTGGTTGCAACAGAAAATCGACATTCTCTTTCCTCTTTCAATTTTAACTAGCCGAAAATGGAACGCGGGATGGTAACGAAATGTGTGACGGATGATTTTCACGTACAACCGAGTCGTTGCTAGGGAAATGGTACTTCGTCGTTTTTCATCCCACAAAATTTGTTGACCATTCGTTCGAAAGCTCTCGATTTATCCAACAATATTATGTTAACTACTGCGAAGTGCGTGTCCAACAAACTGAGTTATGAGCATGGTTATATAAATAATTGTTTACACACAGGTGATCATTCTCAATAATTGATATTGTGAACATGATTGCAACCGCTTGTTAATTTCTGATGATTTCATTGAGCTTGTGTTTCGATGATTTGATTCATAGCAGGTGATCTGAGTATTACGAAAACGGTTTGATTTGTGAAGCGGAGGTTAAATAATTTGAATAGGTAATTTCTATACTTTACACTCTAGGAAGCTGTAATTTCGTATGTAGCCTCTTTAGGACATTTACTTGACGATGCTCAGGGTCCGGATCAGATGTGTGGCTCTTAAAGCTAATTTCTATGCTTTACACTCTAGGAAGCTGTAATTTCGTATGTAGCCTCTTTAGGACATTTACTTGACGATGTCCAGGGTCCGGATCAGATGAGTGGCTTTTAAAGCTAATTTCTATACTTTACACTCTAGGAAGCTGTAATTTCGTATGTAGCCTCTTTAGGACATTTACTTGATAAATCGCTCTTGATTTATCACGAATTTATTTCGTATTTTTTTTCGTAGTTTCATACTATAACTATATAAATTGATGTTATAAATGAATAGTAAACAATGACGCTTGTTTGGTTGTCACTTGGTTGCGCGACAACGCAAACACATTCTGTGTTTCAATAATTTCGTCCGAAGTATGTAAATACAGGTAACCGGGGGTCCAGGGGGCTTGCCCCCTGGCGAGGTGCGGAGCACCGAGTTTTTTTTTTTTTTTTTTTTTATTGTTCACAGAATTCCTAATTAACATTAAATCAATAAACTGCTCTCAATTCGTACGCCATTTCGCTACCTTCTCAATCCCGATTAAATACCTGCATATGGTATTTAGAAAGTTCGATTGTTAATCGATTGATCGATTGCTGTTGGTCAATAGAATTGACACAATCGATTGTTGGTCACAATCGACAATCGACCATCCCTAATAATACCCACGGCCCAAATAATACTTCAATCACGTTTTAATTTAAATCCGTTTTGGGGCAACCTGAAACGAATCCTAGAATTTAACGCGTTTTCATATATATATTTATATGAATACTGGAGTGCAGCTAGAGGAGTGCAATAAATTAAGATTCTCGTTGTTATTCCCTGTATGAGTTTGAGAAGTTTTGGTACCTAGTTGGCCAGAGATACCACATCCGACTCTCATATATATAGGGTCCTAATATGATATGAAAATCATGACTCTACTCCTGTACTAAGACATCCTCTTTACATCCAAAATAATACGACCCTTCAATGAATTTACATTGCAATACAATAAAGTACGTGTGACTGAACCTCGGGTAGATAATAGAGACCACAAGAAATGGAGCAATGTTAACTATAATTCTAGCAAATAAGTTACAACATTAAAAACGATGCAAATTTATTACACGAAGGTTGACTATTTCTGTATTAGATATCCCTTGTACGCAGATCACTGGTCTACAATAGTATACCTTGTACCTGTATATTTTCGAAAAAAATTTCGGCCCGCGCCCCGCAAATGGGTTTACTCCTTAACAGCGCTAGGACCCCACAACTTTCCGAGTTATGACAACATCAACTGCCCGCCATATAGAATGGTAGCTGAAGTGTTTTAACTGAATATTGATTTGGGACTACGTTTTTTTCTTGCATATGTATTCCTTAATTACAAATATTACTTAATGCATTTCAATAAGTCGATTAGAAAAGAAATCACCACTAGTCCCACTACTGATAAATTGGGTTTAAAAACTTTTTTTCTTGGCCGATTACAAAGGTTTATTATTAAAAATAATAAACCGTAAATGGAACAATGGGAGAACTTAACAATTTGGTCATGCCCGCGAAAATACGGACAGATAGTAACCCAAGTAAAGGTAGGTAGGTAGGTGTTTTATGTCATGTTAGCACCCGTCTACATCTACCCATTTTCTCCTTCGATGATGGTGTCTTAAGCCGCTCCAACACTAGGCGGAATGAAGGTGGTCACCCCGGAGGATAGGTAAGGATCGATAATTAGAGTCAGTCTAATTAATTATCTTATGGACCAGTATCTGCGCTGAAAGGCTATCCAATATAGAAACAATTTGCAACGCTTTTTAAGTTAAAAATAACCAAACCGTCACATGACCAACCATAACTTGGGTAGGGCCAAACAACATTTCTTTTCTAAATAGTAAATTAATATGACTGGATGAAATAATAGATTTTTCCAATGATCTAAACTTTAAGCTAATTTAGCTAATTAGTATTTTTTTTAAATTATAATTTACAGGCAATGAGAGCGACACCGCCTTTGGAAATATTCCAGCGCTGTCTTTCGAAATGCTTTTATCACTCTCTGAGAGCCTCTCCACCTCCCTACTACAAGAACATGAAATTCTCCCATCTTCACGTGAGGACCCTATTGAAATGGTACTTTACACGTCTGGAAGTACTGGCCTTAGTAAAGGTATGTATTATAATGTGTACCTACTCCTCTTTCTTGGTTCTTATTACTTACACTTGGTGCTGAATGTTTATTTATCTTTACCATAGCTTTGGTAGCTGTGTATTCAGCTGCAGTAGAAAGCAAGGTATTGAAGAGCGTCAGTCGAAATCAGATGTTAGGCTACTTGCCGTTGTTGAATTTTTCTAATAAAATATCTGATAGGGGGATCCTGTGTTGATGCTAATGAATTGACAAGAGTTTTGTCAGTGATGCTAATTGAATCTGTCCAGTTCTAAACCAAAGCTTGGGACTCTGATAACTCTGGTAACGATATGATACCGTAGGTATTATCAAATTATGATTCATAATCCAGAAGCTTTATTTTGATTAGGCATAAACAATATGAATTCATGAGCAAACCAACTAGAGAGAACTTACAATCCTTCAGGAGGAAAGCACAAATAACCTTCCTCCTACCTCGGAAGCACAAATGATTCTCAAGTCAAAGAAATTATATGAAATTTTATTGGAATATAAATTGAATCAAACGAGGTACAGTAAAAGTAATATCGTAAACCTTGCGCAAATAAATCTGCCTACTTGAAGCTGAGCAGTGTAAAATCAGAAAAAAGAAACATTCTGTTCGTGCATATATATATATATATATATATATATATATATATATATATATACGATAGCATATCAGTCTAATGGTATTTCACAATACCAAAAGCAAATAATAAAGTGATTCCTTGCGCAACAAGGAGGGCACCATGGCGGAGGGCTATGTTGGAGGTCACTAAGCGTCATTACGCTCAGGGGCACTTCATCTGATCAATGCGCCTCCTTACCTCGTTATTACTTTGAGATGTCTCAAAGGAACTCCATCTAAATTTCAGCACCGTAAGCCAATTAGGAAATAAATTGGCCTGAGAGCTCCCACAGCTGATCAAAGCCCCTCATTAACTCGTAATATTTTATTCTTGATATAAAAAGGAGCTCCATTTCAAATTTCTGCTCCGTTGGTTGATTATAAAAGAAACTAGTATTACAGGCCCCTTAGCGTAACACATCTTTGTTACAAATTTGTGCAACACCATTTCGTGATGGTCCGGCGAAAGGCCGACTTTTTCATCAGTATGCCTACGTAGATATATAGAATAGAATAGATTAGAATAATCTTTATTGTACATATGACAATCAGTCCCTCATATGCTCATATAGAAGGAAAATTAATAGATCAAAACTTTAATAGTCCCCCTGATCTAAGTATAACACTATATTTACGTACCTAGGTACCCACCAACTGAAAATTAATTACATGAAATTAATCACCTACCTACGCTCCACTAGTCCACCTATGGGTGAACAGAGTTATAACAGACTCGATTTTGCGAAGGCCGAATTCCATTGGAATTATATCAGCAAATAGGATCATTGTAGTTTATAAGGGGATTTTCACATTATTTGACTAGTTATGATTTGCTCTCATATGTACAGCGTTCGGGGTAGTCTCATTCGATTCTTTGAGATAATATCTATCAATGACAAACAAAATCACATAACTGTTACCTTGGAATTTTTTGAGATCTCGATTTAATTTCAGCCCTTAGATGCCAATCTTTAGAGTTGATCAACATTGATGCCGCATAAGACTGCAAATGTGATTCATAAACCAAGTGTCATAAACTTTGGTCCGATAGTTTTGGAGAAAAACTCAGGACGGAATACCGTAGCATCTAAGGGCTGGAATATTAAAAAACGGAAATCTCGAAAACTTTCAAGGTAACAGTAACGTTTTTTATTCAAATTTCTGATTCGACTTGGTAATATTATTCTAATAAATTATTCTAATATTATAACATTATTCTACGTAAAATATTTCTGAAACGTAAACCAACAAATTTTGAGGAGGGGTTTAAAAGAATTTTTTTCCTTGGTCGATTACAAAGGTTCAGTTTTGAAAATAAGTGAACAAAAACATTGGCCGCCGCCGTCGGTCACATTACCGGCCACTACTGTAGATAAATTTTTCTCTGTGACTTTTTGTGTGTGCTCATACTTCTTCTCCTTATCAAAAGATCCGTATTTTCCTAGAAGGTATTCTAGGTTTCGGCTTCTCACATGAGCCTTGTTAGCGAAGGGACAAAGCTAGTTCTTCATAATATCCACCATCCTCTCCAAATCATCCAGAAATTAACCATTCCAATTATTTTTAGTCTGTCTGTTTTGAGACGACGTCTGTTGATTTATTTTTATTGTAGGTATACATGTAATGGTCGAGACCAAGCAATGCACATTACGTTGGATCACAGGCAGCATCCATATGGCAGGATGCTTTCAAGTGTACAGAGTTCAAATTATCATGTCTTGTCAAGAATGTTGATGGCATTATTTAATCAAATAAATTTCAATAACAGGTGTTCGTATTAAAAAATCAAGTGTCTTGAACCGGCTACAGTGGCAGTGGTACAACGTGCCATACTTTCGCCATGAAGAGACGTTTGTTTTTAAGACGGCCCTAACGTTCGTTGACTCGGTCTCTGAGATCTGGGGACCCATCCTGTGCCCAGGAGGTGTACCTCGGACGCTCCTCATTGTGCCGAAAGAAATTACCACGAACCCTCAAAGGCTGGTCACACTTCTAAACAAATATAAGGTACCTATGGAAACGTGGGTTATATCTTAGTTTACATGATTCACCTGACAATTATGTTAGTATCTTGGAATTCGCTGTATGTTGATTAATTGCACAAGCTCATATATTATTACTAGTTTCTCCCCCTCAACTTTACCTACCCTATCGTTAGAATTTGTAAATGAGTGTTGATATTTGGTAATCGTACGCAACATATGACGCTGGTATCTATATCAGGCATATTGCAGCCGATTGGTGCTATCCAATGTTTAAAAAATTCTTCTTTTTTCAGATCGGGAGACTTGTACTTGTACCTTCATTACTCAAAGCCATTCTTCTCTATATAGGACTAAAGACCGAGAATGCTGTAAGTTTATTAATTATTATGTTGATATTTTCGACCACTTTCATAAAATGAAGCTATGGGTTCTTGAGGACTGATCAATAATGAAAACTTTCTGCTAGGCCGACGTTTCGTTGTATTTATTCAACATCTTCAGGGCTGCATTAAAACAGAGGACGACAAGATGGGACCAAATACACTCAGCACCAACTAATCTGCCTTCCTCAAGCTCCTACTCTACGGAATTGTGACACTGATACACCTGATCAAGCGTCCCCAAACATCCACTAGAGTGGGTTGGAGTTGTTACTTCTTTCATTCTCGTACCATCATCCATCATCTTCTTAGTTTTAATGTAGCCCTGAAGATGTTGTACAAGTGTAATGAAACGTTGGCCTAGCAAAAAGTCTACCAACGCTTAGCTTCATTTCATTCATTATGGCTAATATAGTGAGTAGGAAATGAAAAGAGGAGTGGGAGTAGGCGTTTCGGTAGCTCTTCACTCCACTTTTCAGTACTAAACAGAACTGTCGGATTTCTGTACGTATTTGTTTTTCCCGTCTATTGGTTTATTATTTTTCTGTTGGAAGTGCCTTTCAAACGTGACTTCTGCGTTCAAGAGGTTCTAATACAAAGTTGATAGTACATACGTTTGGAAGGAATAGAAAGAGCAGTAGCTCGAAAATGAACGTTTTCGTCTTCATTTTTTGTTCACTAAAATCAAATAGCACATTTTCATGCCTCGCAACTTGAATGGGACCAAATCGGAACTCCTACGAACATAATATATGAGCTTCGTTCTCCGTGCGCGTTCTGACAGTGCTCGAACTCATCAGAACTGGGACGGGAAATCCCGGGGCGTTCGGGAACTTGTAGAACCGCGTTCAACACTGCGAACGATTTCAGAACTTGGAAGTGGAATAACCTGTGTTGTTGTTAGTAACCTCACTGAACTTTTGTTACCTTCTGGTGCTCCTTTCCAGAATATTTTTAGTTCCCGTGAATATATTACTTATTATGCCCGTGAATATTACTAAACTATTACTCCACGGCAATAAAAAAAAAAAAAAAAAAATCCTCGATGACAGAGGAGTATACTTGAAAAAATTTGAGTTTCGTGGATGTTGACGGAATCCAACTGTGACTTCAATCTCTTCCTCATCATTTACAAACCAAACACCATCGTCGAAACTATCGCTTTCCGAACTTGATGAGCTGGTTGACATTTCGATCATAGAATAGGTACCTACTTAAACTAACGTATAGAGACTAAAGTAAGATTAAGTGTGATTTCCTTGAAAAAGAAGGAAGTTGTTTACTCCACGAGATCCTAAAAATTGTGAAATGTGTATGCGTAAACTACGTCCTTGCGTTCAAGTTCTGGCAGTTACGAAAAAAAAAACGGGGACTGTCAGAACCGTTCGGAACTGGGTTCGCAAAACACTGCGAACGCCGAACTCGGCGTTCTTGGCGTTCCGGAACTGGGTGTTCTGGCACTGCGAACGACAAAACTCGACTGCGCTTGCCCAGAACCGTTCCGAACTCTCAGAACGCACACTGAGAACGAATCTATTAAGATCGACCCAAGCAAAAACTGATAACATTTACTGGGTCAATGAAGGAAAAAAACAGAGGGGAATGCATTTTTTTTCGTTATTTTCCGTATATTCTAGCTGATTTCTTCGGGACTACAGCGTCTCTCGGTAATTTTGATGGTACCATCGTGTTCTACAGGTCCAGGAACTTAACTGTCTCGCTGACATAGAAAGAGCTCTCGATCAAATTTTAATATGGCAGCGGATAGAAGTTCAAGGGCTCGGCCATAAACACGCATTAAAACGGGCTCTCACCCCCTCCCGCCCTCCAGTTCGGATGAGAGTAGAAAATTTTTAAATCGCTTACGCCTCCTTTCCGAGAAATCCAAGAAGATCCCACCACTTGTAGACTCCACCCACTCAGCCGTTTGGTTGTGCATAGAGCGGACAGACAGACAGAAAACAGACAAAAGTTTTATTCTTGTAACATAATAGACTAGCCTAGTTTTCTCGCTCGCTTCGCTAGCTCGTCATGGCCGTATAAATCCGATGGTCTTTACTGTTGAGTGGGACGAGCTGAATGATTGGAAATGTTAGATCACTAAGGGTGATTTGAAATGTGTGGGGGATATTGCTCGCTTCGCTCGCATGGTATGGCTGTATAGATGCGATGGTCTTTACTGTTGAGTGGGACATGTAGAATGATTGGAAACGGTAGATCACTAAGGGTGATTTGAAATGTGTATGGAATGATGCATAGATGCGATGGGATACAGTGGAATGCCATCGATACCTACAACCCATGGTTCGGGTGGGGGTGAAAAATTTGAAAATTGCTCACAATCCCAAGGAGGGGGAAAAACTTATAAAAAGTAGGTAATATCTATGTAATATCTAATATGTACTGCCGTTGGATTTATAGTGCCTATTGTTTGGGCATGTGCAAACAATTTCTTATAACGTCGACTTAGCAATCATTTCGACTCGTACTTTGTTCTTCTACTAATTCTATATGTCCATTTTACAATACGTGATTTTTTTTTTTTTTTTTTTTTTTTTCTGCTAATAGGAGATTTATAACCCCATTTTGATCGGGATTAGACTATAGTTTAATACGGAATTAATTCGGTGGACTTAATGGCCTGGGCAGTTGATGTTAGCTTTGACCGTTCCCCAAGATTCAAAGTCGGAGCCCAGTCTGGATTAGTATGGTCAAACAGTGCTGATGGTTTCCCCACGCAAAACATCTCACATGTAAAAGGTATGGATTTGTTTGTTGACAAAGGAAAACGAGTTGGGAGACGTAGGTAATAATTATAATGTGGAAAAAAGTCATGAATCTGCATTTACCTAGGTACCTTTGTCGATGGAAAGTACTAGGTACCTAGATATGTGTCTACAATATTTTGTACGACTGCAAACGAACGAACATAATTTACAAAAACGCTGCAAATTATTTCACAAGGGTTTATTATTTTTTCAATTGAGTATGATCGTAGTTTTAGTTGGCTAGCGTACGTCATAAGGCCCGTCCAGACTCCTCGGCGTGTCCTACTTCGAGTTGCCACAACCTATACTTCTATAATTATATACGCATGGTTATATTTCTCGATTTGAGCTCCTATCTATTCAAATAGTTATTGCCTTAATAATATCATTATCTAAGTACGTACGAAAAGTCGAGAGGATATGTTATTAAATATGCGTAGGAAAAGCTTTGGTATTAACACACAAATATGACCTTGAAAAAAACATATTCATGCCTCGAACGAACGCCGGCGCTGTACCCACCACAAGCCGCGGCGCCGGCGCCTCCTCTCACTCCACCCCCCTCTCTCCACCCACCGTGACCCCCTGCCAAGCGTGCCAGGCGTGCGCGCGTCGAAAAAGACATTTTTTTGCCCGTTTTTGGCCCATAGCATCTATGCGAGTAAAGCGATCGGGATGGTTAAACGTTAGGACCAACTAGACCCCGAATGGAGTCTATGTGCGAAAGAACGGGTTTTTTAAGTCAATTCTTGGGCCTTTTATGGCCCGGACGGCGGACGGCGGACGGCGAACGGCGAACGGCGGACGGCGGACGACGGACGGACATTTCAAATTTGGATTCTACGTACCTTCAAACGTAAAGTGACAAAGTTTGAGGGGGGGTTATAAAAATTTTTTGCTACACGATCACATAGGTTTATTATTGGAAATAATAAACCAAAACAGCAAGAAGGTACCACATCAGGTACTTATAGGTAGGTATGAGCCTATCATTTGTAAAATAGTGACTAAAATTTGAATATGAACAGTAGATGGAACATCACAAACTTTGCACTAACATCTACACCTACGCAATTTAGAAATGGACAGACGGCACCTACTTTGGTAACTTACCTTTCAAGAAATACATGTGGCACACTTTGATGCTTCTGGACATAAGCTCACAATTCCTGAAATTGAAAGCCTTCGAGCTCATTGATTATTCACACAAATGATTATGATCGACCGGCAGGCCAAACGGTCTCACACTCCCATTCTGTTGCCATTTGTTCGAACAACCTTATATTGCGCATACGGTCATCGTGTTTTTTCTTCACAAAACAAATTGAATAGGTTGATTTGATAGAACCACAAAACCTGAACAGGAACAAGATGGCGGCTTTATAGGGATCAGCTGCTTTCGCCGGTTTGTCACTATGTTCCACTATGATACCACCTATAGATGAGACTAGATATAGTCCCCACACCATCGAGGCTTTTTTTTTTTTTTTTTTTTTTTTTTTTTTTTTTTTTTTTTTTTTTTTTTTTACGTAGGCAGGTGAGGAAATCTTTAAGATCCTAAGGTGGTAATCGGATCTCGTAAGATACCCAAAAGGGACCGCACTCCGGGTTATGTATGATTCAAACACACTAAAACCTCACCTTCCTTTTCCCACGTTGGAACTCAGCCTGGAACTGTTTAACACATTACTTCAGGCCGAGTCCTTGAGAAATTTCTTCAGTCCTCTCGGTCCATGTGCTCCCTCCTCCTCCATCGAGGCTTACAGGACATGGTTCGGGTGGTGTTGGAAAATTTGAAAATTGCTTACAATCCCTTTCCAATGACAATCCCAAAGTTATGGCAAAAAATAAATAAATAAATAAATCTTACAGAAGGGGCAAAACGAAAATAACAAATTACTGTGTAATAATTTGCTGCGTTTTTTGTGTGGGACCACGAAAAGATTATTAAATTTCATATGCAAAGATATGTCATTTATCTTTATAGAAGCCTATAAAGATCATGTGGAACCTCCAAAAGTACAGTTTTAAGAACATTTCAGTACTAACAGAACTGAAGGATGTTAAATTTTTGTACGTGAGGAAGCTATATTCCCCACCAAACTTACCACACCTTATGTGGAACCATGAAAAGTTTAGTTTTAAGAACATTTCAGTACTAACAGGACTGTCGGATGTTAAATTTTTGTTCTACTAATTCTACTTCGACTAATTCTGTACGTCTACGTTACAATATCTCAGGAAGTTATACGGCCCACCCAACTTGGCAGACGTTTTTTTTCTGTTGGAAATTACTTACAAAAATATTAAATCTTATAAAACTCGGTGGAACCATGAAAAGTTTATTAGGTTTAATAAAGATAGACCATTATTTTATGTGCGTAGAACAGCAAACAGGAGACCTCCCAAGATCAAGAGGTTTCGAATACAAAATTCAGAGTAGGTACCACAAGTTTCGATGGAATATGAAGTGCGCGAGCTTAAAAACGAACGTTTTCGTCTACATTTTCGTTCAATATAATCGGAAAACACAATTTCATATCTCGAAACTCGCATGGGGCCAAATTGGAACTTCAAGAAACATTTTAAGACCAACCTGAGCAAAAACCGTCGAAATTTACTGGGTCTAATATGGAAAAAATCTAAGATGGAAAAAACCATAGCGGGGAACGCATTTGTTATGTGATTTCCCATGTATTTTCTCGGATTCCTCATCGTGTTATACGGGTCCTGAAACGTAACTTTGTCGATGAATACGAAGTGCTCTCGATCAAATTTTAATGTGGCAGCGAACAGAAGATCGAGCGCTCTGCGAAAAAACGCGCATTAAAGGTATGTAGGGGATGTTGCTCGCTTCGCTCGCTCAGGGTGGGTTTTCTCGCTCTCTTCATTCGCTCGGTGTGGGATGTATAGATGGGATGGGATATATTCCCCATACCATCGAGACCTACAACCTATTGTTTGGGTCGAGGTAGAAAATTTGAAAATTGCTTACAATCCTTTTCGATTGACGATCCCAAGGAAAAATAAAAAATAAATGAATACAAATATTGAAAAAAAATTAAATCTCATAAAAGAGGCAAAACGTAAATAATAAAATGCTGTGTAATAATTTGCTGCGTTTTCTATGTGGGAGCACGAAAAGTGTATTTATTAGGTTTAAAGGCCATTTATCTGCGTAGAAGGGCAATCCAATAAAGATTGTGTGGAACAACGGAAATTTTAGTTTTAAGAATATGTTAGTACTAACAGAACTGTCGGATGTTTATTTGTGTACGAATTTTTTTTCCCCGTCTATTTTTCTTACGATCATGCAGCATGACTGGAACTTTTTTTAAATTCATCCATAATAAGAAACGCGAATTAAAAATGAATCGGTGACCCAAAACAGAGGTCACCCACCATCTGTTCACCAAGACGAGGACATAAGACCATGTCTTGGTTAGGGAAATGAGGGAGCTCATTAAAAGAAGTGATTAAAAACACCTCCAATTACCCGACACTAACAGTGCCCCCCCCCCCCCCCCCCCCCTCCTAATGTTTCACAACGGGATTTTTAAAGTCATTGCAATAATCAAAAGTTCTACATTTTAATTTGCTGGAATAAAGCATAGACAATTTTTTCTGTTCCAGACCTGTTGTTTGAGGACCTATTCATTACAATAACCATTAATTCCACGGTTCAATTATCAATATCATTATTATTAGATGGATATACCCTACCCAAAACAGCTGTGTTTATTAGCCTCAAATGGTGATTAGGACAGTACCCACTTTGCAAAAGAATAGGACCTGATATTACCTAGTTACCTATGCGTCTAATTTATTGAAGGTTTTCAACAGGGCCTTTTGAACGAATTGAAGATTTGGATTTGCAGCGGCGAACCGTTGGCACCATCCCTCGCACTTCAATTTTTCACTACCTTTAAAAATGGAAGTACACTCTATAACTTCTACGGCAGTACAGAGATGATGGGAGACGTCACCTATCACACAATGAGGAATCCAGACGATGTTGCTGTCAACAACAAAGTTCCTATAGGTAGGTTCATGACCATAGTATTATTTCATATTATTGCGATTTGTCATTATTATAAGTACCTAATTTGTCGTTATTATAAGTCGCGATTTGTCATTATTATAAGTAATTATTATGTATTTAATGGTTTAGAAATTGAATTTTATAGCTCGTTATGTATTAGATAAATTCTAAAATAATTATTAATTGATGAATTAAAATTAATTGTATCATCATACGCTAATAATTGCCACCACGATTCGTCAAATGTTTTGATCTACGCTATTTTAAAATAATTACTAATAAATATTATATAAATTACATTAGAAGTTTATTGTTGTGTTTTAAATTATATTATATAGAATTAGAATCACAGCTGGAGTCTTGATAGGAAAGAGCTCGTCCATCAACCCTTTATACAGACGTATTACGGTGGAAGGTAGGCTGACTTGGGCCGAAATAAACACATTGGTTTTGAGCGATTGTTGGCACAGGTGCGACTATCTGAGTGAATATGTGCGGTTCTACCGCATGAAATGAATAGAAACGAACTTTGCATTCACTATATACTCTTAGCTAAGGAAGACGGCAGGTGCTAATTTTTCTTGGTTTGCTCAATGAACGGTCCTTACAGGGAGTAGGTACTATTTGCATCCCTTTATCAACAAGAAAGCTCCGTTGGAGGCACTGATAACTGTTTACAACAAACTCTACTTGCAGAGCACTAACGTTGAGTTATTTATTTTATTTTTCGTCCTCATAGTGTATCATATTTGCATTGCTACAGGAATTCCACTTGACAACACTGCCATATATCTACTGAACAACCAACTACAACCAGTGCCAGTAGGTGAAGTAGGCGAACTGTTTGCTGCTGGACACAACATAGCTGCCGGGTACGTCAACGGACGTGATGCTAATCGCTTCATTCCTAACCCTCACGCCGTCGATCCAGGTAGGAACCCACGTTTTGTTGACCCTAACTGCGAAAACGTTAATTATAAGGCTTAGAATATAGACATAAGACATAATAGGCTAATTGTGATATTATCAGAATAATAAAACCTCATCGGAGTTATCAGCTTATCCCCTCGCCTGCTCAATGATAACTAAAGAGGTGAGTAGGTACAACAATAAAAATTCCCACTCATATTATGATGTAATTATTTATTCTATTCAAGTAGAAAATATTTAGTGTTTAATATTTGACCGAGACAATTAATTTTCGTTCATGCATAAACGGGACATTGAATGAAGTCAGATCAAATCGTTTGGGTTCAAACTAACGTCCTGTAAGCATTTCACTTATCACTCTAGTCCGGAGATTACCATAGGTACCTACCGATATTACTTACTGCTGTACTATTCTTAGTGCAATGACATATATACACGGCCAGCTAGAAATCCAACAAGCTCAAACGACTTGGTATTAACTGTTGATCGAGAGACAACCGATAATACTATAAATTTCCTATAGAGTTTTCAGGACCTAACCAGCTGAATCCTCCGGAATTCCATCAAAATCGCACCTAGAAAAGTTGGCCCGGTACGTACTTCTGTTACCTATTCCCCACAAGCCACTACTTAGGTAGGGAAAGATCGTGTACTTTGGGTCTTTTTTGTTTTCAAACAAGACTTTTTGAAAAATCCGTTTTTATTTTTAAATGGTAGGGTGACAACATGGGAAGAGATAAGAAAAAGAATTTTAGCTAAATTATTCTATACCTACTTGATATGGTGAATTTTATTTAAACTTGAAATTTGACCCAAAGTACATTCCTGAATGTACCTCAGGTGCAGTGATAATTGTACCTTGGGTCGCATAATTATAGGAATTTAAAAAAACGCTGTTAAAGTAGATATATAAAAACACAAGTATTCGTGAGAAATCACATTTTCAGTCTTTGAAAAGTCTTGTTTAGGTACTCACACCAAGAAACGCATTACAAATTATTATTTGAATAGAATGACTTATTGATAGAAATCTTATTGTTATCATAGCAAAAGTTTCTCCAAATTTCCGGAGTTTCCCCAAATAATCGATTCTACATAGTGACTCACTCTGATATCGACTTTGCCGAACGCATTTTGGGATTATTCAGAATTTAGATCAATCGAGGGAGTTACAGGAAACTCCGAGTTTCCAACTTTTATCGAACTGGCCCTGAGTGAGCTAAATTAGGAAGTTTAAATTTGATAGGGAGACTCTTGGACATTAAGAGACGATTGAAATTATGGGCTCTTGCTGATTAGCTGAGCGACCTAAATTCTCACCTGTTCACCCTTGGATATTGAAATTTGGTCGGGAGCCTCTGCTAATGACACCTTAGTTAATGACACCGTGGTGTTCTACGTTCTTCAATTTTTTTCTGTTTGGTTCTAGGTGCAAACCCCCATAAGACGCGGAGCAGAGTTTTATTCCTTTTTTTAAATTTATGAATCTGTAAACGTATATCAACAACTTTTGAGGAGAGGGTTTGAGATAATTTGTTTTTCTTAGTCCTTCATTATTTAAAATACCTACTGAACAAAAACACAAGAGGCAAACGTAAAACTCGGCACTTCGGGCCTCGCAAGGGCTTCGCCCCCCTGGACCCCCCCGGATGTTATTACTTTGAGCCTGACTGCTAAAATGTAAAAAACATGGAATCATCTGTGTCGATGATTTTGTATATTATATGCCTATATTACTACACCCTGCACTCCATCTCTATCTATGAAGATTACTACAGTAAAACGGTTGAATTTAGTTATTTGAATATATTAATCGGAAAAATCAAAGGAAACTCGGCCCTTCGGGCCTCGCAAGGGGCTTCGCCCCCCTGGACCCCCCCCCCCCCCGGATGTTATTACTTTGAGCCTGACTGCTAAAATGTAAAAAACATGGAATCATGTTTTAGCTCCTCGCTCTCACTTTATTATAGAAATGATCACGACGATTGAGCTCTTGTGAGATGATGATCTCCTAATAGAAACTCGCGAGTAAACATTCACTTTATTATAGAAAGAGGCTGAAGAGGCTACATACGAAATTACAGCTTCCTATAGTGTAAAGTATAGAAATTACCTATTAAAATGATTTAACCACCGCTTCACAAATCAAACCGTTCTCGCAATATTCGGATCACCTTCTATGAATCACATAATCGAAACACCAGCTCAATGAAATCATCAGAAATTAACAAGCGGTTGCAATCATGTTCACAATATCAATAATTGAGAATGATCACCTGTGTGTAACCAATTATTCATATAACCATGCTCATAACTCAGCTTGTTGGCCACGCACTTCGCAGTAGTTAATATAGTATGGTTGGATAAATCGAGAGCTTTCGAACGAATGGTCAACGAATTTTGTGGGATGAAAAACGACGAAGTATCATATCCCTAGCAACAACTCGGTTGTAAGCGGAAATCATCACAATTATTGGCGCTACTTTCATCTCACTTTATAGTCTCACTTTTCGGCGGGGGATCCATCGCTAAAACATGATTCCATGTTAAAACTGCTTCTGTGAACATTTTCAGCAATTTTCGGTCTGCTTTTTCGTGAGAATTCTTGGCTTGAATTCTTGATTTGGTTATTATATTCAAAATCATTCCAGTTCCTTAGATTTTTCTTAGTAGTTTCTTCAAACATATCTATTTGGAGCCCCCAGAAACCTATTAATTCATTATTCGAACCCAGAATTTTCTATTTTCTCCATCTGTCATTATAGGTAAAATTTATTATTTTCAGATTATAGGTTACTCTATAGAACTGGAGACTATGCTAAGATGGTCAAAGGGACTTTGCTGTTTGAAGGACGGACAGATTCCCAGGTGAAGGTCCGTGGCCACAGGGTCGACCTTTCTGAGGTGGAAGCTGCACTCGTCAAGTGTTCGGACGTTCAAAAGGGTATCGTTCTTTGCCACAACCCTGGAGAACCTGACCAGGTAATGGAAAAGTATCAATTGTACAATCAACCCAACACCTGTGCCAGGTTTATTGTGATTATATTAGGTTAGGAGGATAACTGTAATTTACTACCAAGCAGCTTAGGGATGCTGTAAAAGTGAAACAATATCAAAAGAAAGTGGAATTTTTGGCTTTACCATGTTGGCAACCTTACCTTCTGAGTGGCCCATTGTGGTGACGCCTTTTGCTTTCTTCACCATTGAATTGGCAGATGGATTGATGACACCAAGGGAGAACCTCAGCCAAGCTGTAAGTGCAGAAGCCAGGTACCTAATATAATCACAATCAACCTGTCTCTGGTGTTGGATTAGTGGTAAAATTATATGGCAGTAAGCCGAGAATAGTAGTTTAATATCTACGTATCTGTTGGCAGAAAGCATTCACCAGGCATGTCTTCAAGTAGGTACCTACCCTAGAACTACATTCGACCATTCACTCTTCCAGTATTGCTTGGGTGTTTGAGAGAGAATCAGCAAAAAACCAATAAGCATAATTCCTTATTCAACCACTAGGCACTGTCTCCCAATCTGCCCCCCCCCCCCCCCCCCCCCCCGTCATATTTAAAAAATGCTGAAAATTATTACACAATGGTTTATTATTATTATTATTTTTTTTTTTTTAATATAATTTAATTTGAGTTCTTTAATATTCCTTCAGAATTATTTCTCCTAAGTAGTTCGCTAGTGCAATACAATCGAAGCCTTGATAATGTTAAATACTTTTAATGATAATACAGTCCATTCTAAAAATTACTTAGTAAATAGGTACCTATAAGAAAGTATTTTTAATTCAATTTAATTATATTATTTAGTAGTGATATTCATTCATAACGGTTATCCATGGCATTTGTCATGACCCAAGTGGAATTTATGTTTCATGTGCTTGGATCAAAATTAATTCACACTGAAAGCGAAACAAATGGAAGAAAAACCTCAATGATCTTCCTGACTGTCAAATAGGTAAATATTTTTGTGCCCCACGCCTTTGGCAGACCACCGGCCGCCACTGCTCTGAACCTAGATTCTTTCCTTACATATCGACCTTTTTTTTAAAACTTTTACTGTGAAGTGTAAAATAGTGGGGTCTTATAATTGTAAAGGTGTGAACCTTTTTCAGAGGGACGATGCGCCATGTTCTCATAATATATTACATACGGGGTTTAATAATTATAGACCAATGATCTTCGTAGAAGGGCTATCTAACACAGAAATAATAAACCTTTGTGTAATAATTTACAGTGTTTTAAATTACTATCATCATTAATAATAGGTTCTATAATTCATTAAATTCCACTTTTGCAGTTCATTTCTATTTTTTTAGATTTTCAGAGTAGTGGAGGGGGGGGGGGGGATATATCGGTCAATTTGCTGTCTGATCAGAGCAACCCTATTTCTGAATGGCATTCTCAAGCAAATATTCACATCATTCCATCAGCCACAATTTCGAAAATCACCTCGTATTTCCTGAGTGACGGTTGGACAGCGTTGGATTCCCCAAAACAAGCAAAAATTCGAATAGGTACCTAATGTCTTATGTTGTCTTGAACAAGGAGCAAAATAACAACAGTAGGTACCTACAATGTGAAGTATGCCTGTGCACGTTAATACAGCTGTAACCGCAGAACAACCTCTAACCTCGAGATTTTAGGTCGTAGGGACAGAGACCTTTTGAGCCAGGGGCAGTTTGAAATTGTTTGAAAACGTCCTTTCCTTCAAAACCCCTGTGACCAGCATTAGGTACTGTGAGACCGTCATCCTCTCACTCTTCGCTGAGCAAAAAGAACCTCAAAATGATGGAAAATGAAAACACATGTGAACATAGGTGATCCAGCTGATTTTATGACATCACTGAATAAATACAAAGGAATTAACTACCTATATCTCACTCGGTTCGGCACATTCTAATTGAGTTCAAATGATTAGGTAATAGTAGCTAGGTGCAGTGTAAATGAGAAAGTGATGTGAAGAAGTAAATAGGAAGAATTGATGCAAACATACACGCAAATTGCCAGCTATCCACCTATGTCTCATGCGAAAGGAAATAGAGAATTGAATTTGGAACTATCATTGGAGTTAGCAGAATCACATAAATAAGCTGGTTCGAGAAATAATGGATAACATTTTCTTTCCCTTCTTCTTATTTTTAGCGAATTTTTGTAAAAAATAAATAAATAAAGCTTTTGCAATAGCTCCAAAATTTTAGAATAAAAATTGGCAATTTCTTTGCAGTCAAAGGGCTCAAAACAATGTAACAATATAATACAATATACGAAAATTCGCTCATAAAATCATGCGGCATGACTGGAACTTAGCATTAATCATCGTCGTTATCTCCAAAAATAAACCGTTGCAATATTGAACCAATAAAGAAAAGGTTTACACCCCCTTCCCCCACTACAACTTGAAATTTTGTTTCATGTATGCAACACTCCTAAAACGTGTTTTGTTCCCCTGTGAAACTTCGAATTGACCAATTTACTAGTGCATTTGTAGCTGAGTGTAGGTACCTATATAGGGCGCTACACAGAGCCTACTTCTAAACTAGTGTTTTCTACTTGCCTTATAAAAAATAATGTCGTACTTACACTAAATATTTACTCTACTTTTTCTTTTTTTTTAGCAAATAGTAGCGTTTGTCAAACTTGAGGATGGAGTCGATGTGTCTCCGTATGAAATTGAACAGAAAATGACCAGTGGAGTTCCGAAATATGCAATTCCACAAGTAAGTTTATGAAATTGATATCAGTTAGTTACATTTTAGTGTCTTGGACCGCTGTAGCAAGCTATAGGTACCTGTAGCTATTTATGTAGGTACCTATAAATAATTATAACAATACAATTATGAATATTACAATAATTAATAAAGTAGGTTTGAATAATGAATACCAAAGGCCCCGGATGAGACCTGGGGAAGAAGGATTCATTCCTGATGTAGAATGAATATTGTACCTATTTAGAAATTTAGTGCTTCAGTCAATAACTTTTTCGTTATCTCACAGATGATCAAACCAAACATCTTCTTTATATATAATTCCGAACGGTCTTTGAAATTTTGAAGAACTTCGCGGTCCGATTTTAGTGTTAGACTGCTCATTTGAATCAGCACGGCCCCAAGTTTGTTGCAAAAGTGTCGCCTTTCGTCTGTATACCCGCCTTGATCGTGTTCTATGCGGTCCTTATCAACGAGAGTTGTTTATAAGGCTGTGGCGGTAACAACAGTTGCTACAGTAAGTAAGAAACGTAGTGTAGTTACTAACATCTAGGAGAGTTATTTCTGAACGATCTTTGAAATCGCGGATCGATTTCAGTGTTAGACGGCCCCAAGTGTCGCCGTTCGTCTCTGTGCTTATCTTGATCGTGTTCTAGGCGGTCCGATTTGTTTTTGGCTTGACGCCGGGCTTGATTAGGGCTTTTCAAGCCCTAACAGGCCTCTAGTCTTTATATAAAATTCCGAACGGTCTTTGAAATTGTGAAGAACTTCGCGGTCCGATTTTAGTGCTAGACTGCTCATTCGAATCAGCTCGGCCCCAAGTTTGTTGCAAAAGTGCCGCCGTTCGTCTTTATACCTGCCTTGATCGTGTTCTAGGCGGTCCTTATCAACGAGAGTTGTTTATTAGGCTGTGGCGGTAACAACAGTTACCATCAATTCACGGTAAGTAAGAAAAGTAGTGTAGTTACTAACATCTAGGAGAGTTATTTCTGAACGAAGAAATTGAAACTGAAGAACTTAGCGGACTTCATATATAATTCCGAACGGTCTTTATATATATGTAATTCCGAATCAGCACGGCCCCAAGACAAACGTAGTCTGATCAGCTGAGTGAGATAAATTCTTTCCTGTTCACTGTAGAAAGTTGAAATTTGATAGGGAGACTCTCTGGGACATTAAGAGACGAGTGAAGTGATGGGATCTTTTCTGATCAGCTGAGTGAGCTAAATCCTTTCCTGTTCACTGTAGGAAGTTGAAATTTGATAGGTAGATGCACAAATTGATATTCGAAGCATAAATTGGTCATGGCACAACACTCGAAATTAATCCAGACACAGAACAAGCACGAGCTTTGCTGGAGTGGTACCAGACACATCAGGACGAAGACAGCTGTAGCATCTCCTACACACAACTCAACACCAGTTCGACACTACGAGTACTACCGATCAAGATACAATCAACGACATAAAGAAGGAGATAGAAGACACGGACGCTCAGATTCACACGCTTACAAAGAAACGAAGAAGACTCGAGATAGAATTACACCATCATCTCACCATGCCCAAATTCTGAATTCCCCGATTCAACTTTTTGTTTAGTCTCATAGTGGCGAGGATCACCTCAACTGGTGATATTTATTTCATTACATTACTTACATTTTGATCGGTATTTCCTCTTTTTTAATCATTTAATAACATCGCCTTAGCTTTGCACCAGGTCACATAACGCCGCAAATAGGTACGACTTATATCATTACTATAATGAGCTGAGTTCCTGTTAGGTACCTACTACTGTTATACGGACTAGATTAGGGCTTTCCGAGCCCTACCAGGCCTCTGGTTTAGAATATATTTGAATGTTTGGGATGTCATTTGAAGTGTATAACTCTGTTATAGACACTACAGTTTGGTAGCTATCAAATATGTCGGAGGAAGACATTTTCTTGATAGGGAAAATCCTTTGACTATTTAAATAAAATGGAGGGCTGTTTCACGATTTAAATGCTGTTTCCTCACAAATATGTGCCACTTGAGCCGCCGCGCCAATCCATAGAATTACACGTCCTGCCATGCACTTGCTTGTTTAGAAATAATTAAATGACCAAGTGGTAACTCCTCATTTACTTTCTCTCTAAATAATCACAATTACATACTGCTATCTGTGTAATCTCTTAGTAAACGAGAGAATTATCCCAATTGCCTTCCTGGGCTGATCTTTTTACCCATATCCCTTGTGGAGTCTTCTATTTAAACTGTAAAGTTACACTTGATAACTTCCTCTCAAGGTTAGTTAGAACTCCCGTAAAAATTCTCGGGAGCAAATAATTACTTCCTTGAATAAACCAGCAGACTATTTATTGCCTTTAAATCTGTGTACCTATTATTCTCACCTTACTTGCATCTTTCAACGGTTTTGACGGCACCATCGTTTTCTATGGGTCCTAAAACGTAACTTTGTTGCTGACATACGATGTGGTCTTGATCAAATTTTAATGTGGCAGCGGATAGAAGTAGAGCTAGGGGAAAAAACGCTCATTAAAAGGTGCTCCCACCCCCCTCCCGCCTCCAGCAAGCACATGGTTCGGGTGGGATTATAAAATTTTAAAATAGCCTGTATTCTGACCGGGAGATTCCCGGTCACGATTTAAAAAAAAACCTGTTCGGATCCCTTCGTCCGTTTGGCCGTGAAATCGACACTCAAAGACAGACTGAGTTTCATTCTTTTAATATAACTGGCCCTCCGCTCGCCCCCACGTTCAGCTGGACCCCCTGATTGAGGTGTATTACTATTGAAACATGAAGGGGATGATGACAGTAGATCACTTAGGGTAGTTTTAATCTCTGTAGGGGATGTTGCTCGCTCGGTATGGTTGCATATGTGTCGGAAAAACCTCGTTGAAATCCAATGTGGGCAGGGAATGTTGCTGGCATTGCTCGCTCCGTATGGGATGTATAGATGCGATGGAATATAGAGGGTCTACATTGAGATCTACAGCCCATGTTACAAAATGTCGGCAAGTTATACTGCCCACCCAACTTGGCAGACGTTTTTTTCTGTTGGAAATTACTTACAAACAAATTAAATCTTATAAAACTATATGGGACCATGAAAAGTTTAGTTTTGAGGACATTTTAATTCTTCAACTAATTCTATACATCCATGTTACAATATGTGAGAAAGTTATACTGCCCACCCAACTTGGCAGACGTTTTTTTCTGTTGGAAATTACTTACCAACAAATTAAATCTTATAAAACTACGAGGAACCTCGAAAATTTTATTAGATTTAATAAAGGTAGGCCATTATTTTATCTGCGTATATCTCCTTTTCCCTGTCTATTATTCTGTTGAAATGTCTTTCAAACGGAGAGGTTACTTCCTTCAAGAGGTTCCAAAGGCGAAGTTCAGAGCAACTACGTTTTGAATAAGGTATAAAAACCAACGTTTTCGTCTTCATTTTCATTCACTACAATCGGAAAAAAGAATTTCATGTCTCGAAACTCGCATGGGATCAAATTGAAACTTCAATTAACATTTTAAGACCGACCCGAGCTCAAACCGTCGAAATTTACTCGGTCTAAGGCAGAGTAAACCATAGAGGGGGAACGCATTTTTTCGTAATTTTCCGCATTTGTTTGCTGAAAGACAGCGTTTTCGATGGTACCATCGTGTCCTGAAACGTAACTTTGTTGCTGACATACAAAGTGGTCTTGATCATATTTTAATGTGGCAGCGGATAGAAGATCGGGTGCTCGGGTAAAAAAAACTCGCATTAAAAGGGGCTCCCACTCCCTCCCGCCCATGGTTCGGGTGGGATTAGAAAATTTAAAAATAGCCCATATTCTGACCGGGAGATTTCCAGTCACGATAAAAAAAAAAACCAGTTCGGATCCCTTCGTCCGTGATAGTGGCACTCACAGACAGACTCATGGAGTTTCATTCTTATAATATTGTGGCAACACATGTTGTTTAGTTGCATGGTTGTTTTGTTGACAGTGTAAAAGTTCGTTGTCATTTTAGTTTTTCCCGGGATTTGTTATAGTTAACATTGTTGATTGTTATTGAGATTGAAATTAATAAAAATCTGCAAGAAGTGAGTCGGCTTTTACATTTGGGGGCCCGTTTGAAGAAGAAGAACTCGCGGAAGGAGGAGGGCAGTAAGGTCTAAGTGAATGTTCAAGTTTTAGAACAATCATGCCTCGAGCGAACAGGGTTGGTACTCAACCGCAGAGGACGGTGTCGACTCGTAGGCGACCTGCTGATGTCCCAGAATCACCAGTTATTGAAACCCCTGTATTGTTGACTGAACAGCAACTGTCTTCTATGGGGAATTCATCCACTGGCTCGCTTGATCAACGAGTGCTTACAATCGAAACTGGAATGACGGGGATTCATGACCTATTAACACAGCTTGTGGCTCAACGTGAGGAAATTGGAAAACCGTTTGAGTACCGTTGAGGATGCTCTCTGTACAGTAAACCAACAGCTTACAAAGATTAACAGTTTCATTGCTACTCAGCAAAGTTCTCAATATCCTCCTGGTCAATCTACTTCGTCTCATGCTCCTGGATTGTCGGACACACCGCATGTAGCTCCTCCAGCCATGCCCTTTGAAGTTGTTCCAAGGCCACTAAAAGAGGAGGCCCTCAGTCTTTACGATGGTAAAGTAGTGTGGGAAGAATATAAGGTCCACCTCGAGGTTACGGCTCGAGCAAATCAGTGGAGTATGAATACTAAGGCAGAGTAAACCATAGAGGGGGAACGCATTTTTTCGTAATTTTCCGCATTTGTTTGCTGAAAGACAGCGTTTTCGATGGTACCATCGTGTCCTGAAACGTAACTTTGTTGCTGACATACAAAGTGGTCTTGATCATATTTTAATGTGGCAGCGGATAGAAGATCGGGTGCTCGGGTAAAAAAAACTCGCATTAAAAGGGGCTCCCACTCCCTCCCGCCCATGGTTCGGGTGGGAAAGAAAATTTAAAAATAGCCCATATTCTGACCGGGAGATTTCCAGTCACGATAAAAAAAAAAAAGACCAGTTTGTTTACGGATCAATACGACAGAAAGGCCTTCGTCTCAATGGGTCGTGATAGTGGCACTCACAGACAGACTCATGGAGTTTCATTCTTATAATATAATAGAGATAAGAGATTATTATGAAACATGGGCAAAATGAGGTAATATCGCTATTTTAAGCAAATGTGTCTACCACAGCCCAGGATTGAACTCAAGAGCTTCAGATTTTGAGGCAAATCGTAAATGAACATCTCCAGTACCTAGTGAATTATAACGTTTTTGCTGGTTTTGTAGCAACTTTGTAGTAGTAAACAACAATTTACGAAACCCTTGTAAATGGTGGTATTATCCCAGCTGGGGTAATACCGCCATGGGGTCGGGGTAATACTGCCACAGTAAAAGAAGGAAGAAATGAACAGGCTCATCTGAACATTGGAATACTTAACGATTTATTGCATTGAAAAAATTCTTGCTGGGTGGGTAACTTTACTAGGTTGACAAAGAAAATATTCAATAAAAATTTACTAACGATTTTTTCCACATCAGAGGTAAAATTGAAACAAATTAAATAATATTGGTTTACAGGAACTGAAATATTTACAGCGTTCAACGCGAACTCGTTAAAAAAATATATATATACAGAATTACATCTTCCCGGCTTTTTAAATTTTAAATTAGCGCTCCTCCGCAGGTCGCAGCAAAATTCACATGACCAAAGCCCATTATCACAATCAAAATGAGAGCATGAAGAGTGGAACTTAAGCGTACATGATGAACCATCAATCAAGTCCTCTCCCTCTTTCTCCTTGGAACAATAAAAACAACTGCTCCCAACACCATCTAGGAGGATATCATCATCATTGCTGCTACTTGCTATCTGAGCCCTTTTCACTTGATTCAGAAAGTTGTTTCTTCTTTTTCTTCTTCGATTCAGCTACAGCTGCAAGTCCCCTTTTCCTATCTTTTTTGCTCACAGCTTTTGTCTTCTGGTGCTGTGTCTTTGTTTCTTTCTTCTTCAAAACTCTCTTCTTGCTATCCCTTCTATTTTTCTCATCTTGCAACATTTTTTTTTCATAGGGGAGGATGTGAGTATTTCTGATATTTGTTTTTTCCTGATCACACACTTCATTGTCGAACTCTTTGAAGTTGAAGAGAGAGACATAATCTCGCAAACAGTTGTGCTGATATTGATACTTGAAGATGGTGAATGTCTGTAAAAGAAGAGGTTGGTCCCTTATTGCCACTGACGTTCAGCTCTTCATTTTCAGGTTCATCGAACATGTGTATCAGGTTCTGTTTGTTGGCTATCATTAATCCCTCTGGCTGTTGTTGAGTTCCCGAAGGCATCAATCGGTTTAACTCTTCACAGGGTGGAAAGTCGTTGTCTGTGAATCGGTTTCTGTTGAATGGATAAATGTCGCTTGACTCAAATCCAGATGGACCTTTGTCCATTGTTGCACTACCAAAATAGGCTTTATTAAAGATATTGGCCAAATCATAGTTTATTTTTTTGAATTGCTCTTCTCTCATGAATGAATGACATTCTTGACTAAAATTGGTTTTTAGTGGATCGAAATATACCAATTAAAGGGGCTGTTGCCAATGAAAAGTGTGAGGAGGGAGGGTGAGAATATTTATGCCATTGTCTCTGCAATATTCAACCACTGCAAGGGTACGATGAGTGCAGCGATTATCTAAAATTAGTAGTGAAGGATCTTCCACTGACGAGTGTGACAGTTCCTTGAAATGTTTTAGCAATTTTAAAAACCATTTTATCCAACCATTATTGGAACACTCATAAATATCGCATTGGAAGGACTTCCTATTTCCAGCTGAGGGGTTATACGTTTGCGTGGAAAAATGAACATGGGTATTATGAAACTTCGTGTTGATGAAACGTTGCATTGAGGCAACAAACTACTGTGACATTTTTACCTCTTTCACCGCCAGCAACAATACCCAAAAATTATTTATTTCCTCTCTATTGAAAGCCTTCATCCTATTAATACTGGTTTGCTCAGGCTTTCGAAGTGAAATGGAAGGGTTTCTCTTCATGAAACATTGGAGCCAGTCATATCCTGCCTGTATTTTTTCACTGTTGAAATTTGTAAAAATTTTGTTCTTTTCAGAAAAGATAATGCTAGTCGCCGTAGCTGACATGTGGTAATTCCATAAAAAAGTTTTGCCAAATGTATAACATACTCACAAAATTCCTTTTCTTGGATAGGTGAAAACACAGGCTTCCTCCCCCAACTTCGTTTTAACAGTGATACCTGTTTTCAAGTGGTCCTTAAGGATTGATCGAGGTATATTAAACACATACGAAGCCTTTCTTTCGAAATTCCATTCTGAGTCACAGCTTTCATGGCCTTCTGGAGATCCTCTTCCGTCCATCCATGCCCCCTGATGGCAGTTCTCTTCGTCTCACGAACCATACTTCCTCCTGTCCAAGAATAATAAAACGATTATATTAATGTAGGAAGGTAGTTAGGTTGATACTGTACAATTATTCAGTAAATTGGTAGGTAAATATCTTAAATCACGATTAGGTAAGTAGAGGGGCCTATGGAGATAAGCTATATCAATATAATTCAAGTCTTTCAAATATTAATTTATATTTTAATTACCCAGAATCAATAGAAATAGGTGATTATTACTACAAAAAACATGGAAAAAATCCAACAAGACTGAGCAATGGAGTATTGGGACCACCATGGCGGAATTACCCTAAATTTGGTGTGGAGGTGTTGCCACAATAAACTTTTCAAGATAAAAAAATCATTAAAAACTACAGTTTTCGTCAAAAACAGGATGTAGCGGTTGGAAATGAGAGCTAAATGATTTATCTACGCCGTCATGCTCAACAATTGACATGAATAACTGTTACTTACCTCTCAAATTCCAGAACAGCAAAATTAGAATGCCAAGCTTCAAAAACTGCGAACTTGCATACCTCTGATAAAAACAAATGAATCAAATTTTCCAAAGTTACAGCTGATCTAAAGATGCCAATATTTAGCTAAAAGATTTCTCACTCATAGGGGTTTTTAAATAATTATATGGGGTGGCTGTATTACCCGACATGTCGATAATACCCCACTTTCCCCTACACGTCGGCAGGTATCCTCATACATTCATTCATCGATAGATTTTGATTCTTCCAGGCTTGGTTGGTTGTACTCTAGGGAACGATTACCCCAGCTGACTAGAGGTACCTGAATATTAGTTCTAAAATCCCAATTGCTTGATTGCTAAAGCTCCCTTGTAAACCAAGGTGTGCATTTAAACGAAAGAATCCGAGACTACCACAGCCAAAAATGTCACGATAAGCTCAAAAGTTACCTAGACCTACCCACCAGTGCAGTGAAAATAAAATAATTTATATGGGTGTTATCACAGTAAAGGGGAACGTAGTTTTTCACAACAAGTTGCCAAAAGTGTCGCCAAAACTGCATATTCTCATGGAATTATTAGTACATCCATGTTAAACTATAATTACATGGAGTTTTCCCGAATAATCGATTCTACATTGTAACTTGATCCGATATGGACTTTTTCGAACGCATTTTGGTGTTATCGATCAGCCGGGGGTTAAAGGAAACTCGGAGTTTCTAAGTTTTGTCCGGCCGTTTAATTGTTGAACTGTCAATTATTTAAATCCTTTTCCCAACCTGGCGAAATCTAGTTCAACAAGGCAGGTACCTACGGATTCCTGAAGAAAACGCCTTCCCCCATCCCATATTTGATAGCTACCAACCACACTTTGATGCCCATCAGAGCTTCAAAACTTTTCAAATGATCTTAAGTATTCCGAAAATTTGGTTTGGTTAGTAGATACCTCTCTCACATTGAAATCCTAAAGTTGGGGTCTGAATAATGGCCAAGGAACGCCATAGCATACGTTTCTGGAACTCTTGTGATAGGTACACGGTTCTGGGCCAAAACTAAAATCATGTATATGTGAATAGAAATTTAAAAATCATGTAAGAACCTATATCTGTATGTATGTGCAATATATCACTCAGGATGTAACCCATTAATAGCTCACACTTAGAAGTAGGTACCTACACAAGAAATTCAGCATTGGTGTAGGCAAAGAGCTTATAATAGGGATAATGGGATTATAAGCTCTTTGGGTGTATGGCTCCCAGTAAAGCTTTTCTTAAAAATCAGTCCTCAATTCTAAAATTTTAAACAATGGATAAAAAATCATTATGGGTTGAAAGTGTTATTTTTTATTGGTTTTCCTGTCTTTTTTTCGAAAATACCAAGAAAGGCCCTGGATCAGATTTCCAGTTTTTGAGAAAAAATGTAAGTTCCGAAAGTTCGTTAAAATTCTTAATAGACTCTCCTGAGAATCCTTACTGAGAATGGAAATGATTTCTGGTACACCTTTTGCTATGAGAAAGGAGATAATTTCTAATACATCTTTCACTGTGAGAAAGGAAATTATTTCTAATTCGTCTTCTAATGCTGTGTCTTTGTAATTTAGGTGATAATCGTGAAAGACATGCCGTACTTGGTAAACGGAAAGGTAGACAGACAGACTCTCCTGAAGCAGTACAGGAATTCTGAAAGTGAGTCAAAAACACTCGTGAGTTCAATACATTAATATTTCAATTCATCAACAGAGGCATCCATGTGCCTTAAGTTTTGTTCCAGACCTAGACGAAATAAACTTAATAATGAAACAATATGATGGAATTGCCATGAACATACAAAAACTTGTTGAATTAATTTAACTTCAATACCTACCTTTAATCTAATAATAATTAATGATAAATTATTTAAAAACTGACACGAGGAAAGTAGGTAGTTAGTACCTGCATAACATTATTAGTGCAGATCCAAGCCGCAAATAAACTTTTTTTTATTTCACTTCTTGAATGTTAGGCATCTTGGTGGCTAGCAATAGCCAACATTTAGTGCACTCCCCCCTCTTCTCCTTCTTCTTTTTATGACGCTCACGATATTTTACCGTATATATATATATATATATAGGTATATATATATATATATATATATATATATATATATATATATATATATATATTTTTTTTTTTCGTGAGTGTATCACAGTCCACATTTTCAAAGGCTTGATAATTATTATAATTTTTGCAGGTCAAAATGGTCGAGGGGGCACAGGAATTGACCTAACTGGTCTCAGTGAGTCAGATATGGCTGCTGGGGAATGCCTCTTCCGAACCATATCCGAAGTCCTCGGATCTTCTGCCCGCGGTCAGATCAATAAAGACGCAAACTTCTATTCATTGGGAGGAAATTCACTCAACTCTGTGCTTACTATCTCACTCCTCAACGATCAGGGATATGCTATCAGTAAGTTGAAGGGATAAAAAGGCAATGTTTGTTATTCAAAACTTTCCAAAATACAATTAATTGAAGTGAATGGGGTTTCTGGTACATAGGTACTAGAATTCTTTCTAATGGGTCAAGTTTACATGTGTTGTATTTGTATAAGGCCAAACTGAACATCTTTCGCGCACAAAATCGTAACGAGAACGTAGTTTGAGGGATTTGATCATCCTATCCATTTTATCATCTCCTTCATCATTTGATATTTTCAATTTGAATCTAAATTCTTTTAATACTTTCGAAATCATATTATTTTTTTAAAATCATTGAAGAAAGTTGCAAATAAAGGTAGGTACCGATATCTATCCAAATCCAAAGTTATATGTTAAGACGAGCTTTGGCCATTTTTTCCCCAATGGTTCTCTTGATTGACTAAGCTTCACCAAAAAAGTGGGGAATGATGATTTTTATTGGGTCTCACTCTTAGCTTATCATCCAGTCAGTGAGATTCCTTGCAAATTTTGTTTTTATTTTTATTTTTCGCCACGCTAATTTTATGTCCGCTAGTGTAATGTGTAATGGTAATTTTATTTGCATTTTGTTTTGTCTACTGGATCAATGAGAATTGGATGATCATGGGTGAAACATACACAAATATGGTAGGTAGATACCCCCAGCAATTTTCCTGCACTAATGTTTACAGTGTTTTGTGATACAAGATAAAAGATTTTTGTGATATCAATGAGTTACATAGGAAACAATATTTTACGAAGACCGCATCATAATTATTGTTCATGAATGACTAGTACCTACCTATTGCTGTTAATATTCACTCACTGGATATTTTCGTATTGATTGGATCATTATATGTATCATAACATGAGTTTCTCTCTCCAAGGTGTCACAGACTTCATAACTGCTGCAACTCTGGGGGAAGTGGTGAACAGGATGTGCGTTACAGGAGTGGCAAATCATACGAGTAAATCGCATTGGGATAAGTATGAACTGGAGATCCTGGAAGAGAAGCATAAAGAAATTGCTGTTGGGTAGATATTTCCTCAATCATCTAAATAAATTAATTACCCATATATATTAAGTTTCATATTAAGCTTTATATTAAGTTTCGTTGCTACGATTTTGCGAACCATCCTTTATTAGCTTGGAGTAGGTACTGAAGTAGGTACCTATAAGTTTTAGTGACACCTAGAATAATGAAACAAGGTGCAGGAGCGCACTAATCTCTGAGGCTAATTTTTATCATTTAATAATGATCAACAGGACGTTTCCATTTGTTTTCGTCTCGTCACGAGCGTCACGTCACGGTGGGGTTTTCGAGCGTCACATCACGATCGAAATTGCACCATCGAAATTATATCACGTTACTATGTTGGTTGCGAGCGTCACGTGACTATGGAGGTTGCGAGCGTCTCAAAACGATATAAATAAAGAGGCTAGAAAAATAGTTTTGTTATGATGCCTGCAGATCTAAGTGAAGTGCGGGAAAACTCAAAAATGATTCGAGATTAATAATAACTAGAGGCCTGTTAGGGCTTGGAAAGCCCTAATCTAGAACACGATCAAGATAAGCACAGAGACGAACGGCGACACTTGGGGCCGTCTAACACTGAAATCGGTCCGCGAAGTTCTTCACAATTTCAAAGATCGTTCAGAAATAACTCTCCTAGATGTTAGTAACAACACTACGTTTCTTACTTACCGTGGCAACTGTTGTTACTGCCACAGCCTAATAAACAGAGAGTCTCCCTATCAAATTTCAACTTCCTGCAGTGAACAGGAAAGAATGTAGCTTACTCAACTGATCAGAAAAGACCCCATCACTTCACTCGTCTCTTAATGTTCCAGAGAGTTATCAAATTTCAACTTCCTGCAGTGAACAGGAAAGAATTTAGCTCACTCAGCTGATCAGAAAAGACCCCATCACTTCACTCGTCTCTTAATGTCCCAGAGAGTCTACCTATCAAATTTCAACTTCCTACAGTGAACAGGAAAGAATTTAGCTCACTCAGCTGATCAGAAAAGACCGCATCACTACGTTTCTTACTTACCGACACCTGGGGCCGTGCTGATATATAAAGACCGTTCGGAATTATATATAAAGTCCGCTAAGTTCTTCAGTTTCAATTTCTTCGTTCAGAAATAACTCTCCTAGATGTTAGTAACTACACTACGTTTCTTACTTACCGTGAATTGATGGCAACTGTTGTTACCGCCACAGCCTAATAGACAACTCTCGTTGATAAGGACCGCCTAGAACACGATCAAGGCGGGTATAGAGACGAACGGCGACACTTTTGCAACAAACTTGGGGCCGTGCTGATTCGAATGAGCCGTCTAACACTGAAATCGGACGTCGAAGTTCTTCACAATTTCAAAGACCGTTCGGAATTATATAATACTAGAGGCCTGTTAGGGCTTGGAAAGCCCTAATCTAGTACCTAACCGTATAACAGTAGTACCTAACAGGAACCCAGCACATTATAGTAACGATATAAGTCCTAGCTATTTGTGGCGTTATGTGACCTGGTGAAAAGCTAAGGCGATGTCAATAAATGATTAAAAAAGAGGAAATAACGATCAAAATGTAAGTAATGTAATAAAATAAATACCACCAGTTGAGGTAGTCCTCGCCACTCAGCTGATCAGAAATGACCCCATCACTTCACTCGTCTCTTAATGTCCCAGAGAGTCTCCCTATCAAATTTCAACTTCCTACAGTGAACAGGAAAGAATTTAGCTAACTCAGCTGATCAGAAAAGACCCCATCACTACGTTTCTTACCTACCGAAACTTTTGCAACAAACTTGGGGCCGTGCTGATTCGGAATTATATATAAAGACCGTTCGGAATTATATATTTATAAAGTCTCAGAAATAACTCTCCTAGATGTTAGTAACTACACTACGTTTCTTACTGACCGTGAATCGATGGCAACTGTTGTTACCGCCACAGCCTAATAAACAACTCTCGTTGATAAGGACCGCATAGAACACGATCAAGGGGTATAGAGACGAACGGCGACACTTTTGCAACAAACTTGGGGCCGTGCTCATTCGAATGAGCAGTCTAACACTGAAATCAGACCGCGAAGTTCTTCACAATTTCAAAGACCGTTCGGAATTATATAATACTAGAGGCCTGTTAGGGCTTGGAAAGCCCTAATCTAGTACCTAACCGTATAACAGTAGTACCTAACAGGAACCCAGCACATTATAGTAACGATATAAGTCCTAGCTATTTGTGGCGTTATGTGACCTGGTGAAAAGCTAAGGCGATGTCAATAAATGATTAAAAAAGAGGAAATAACGATCAAAATGTAAGTAATGTAATAAAATAAATACCACCAGTTGAGGTAGTCCTCGCCACTCAGCTGATCAGAAATGACCCCATCACTTCACTCGTCTCTTAATGTCCCAGAGAGTCTCCCTATCAAATTTCAACTTCCTACAGTGAACAGGAAAGAATTTAGCTAACTCAGCTGATCAGAAAAGACCCCATCACTACGTTTCTTACCTACCGAAACTTTTGCAACAAACTTGGGGCCGTGCTGATTCGGAATTATATATAAAGACCGTTCGGAATTATATATTTATAAAGTCTCAGAAATAACTCTCCTAGATGTTAGTAACTACACTACGTTTCTTACTGACCGTGAATCGATGGCAACTGTTGTTACCGCCACAGCCTAATAAACAACTCTCGTTGATAAGGACCGCATAGAACACGATCAAGGGGTATAGAGACGAATGGCCACACTTTTGCAACAAACTTGGGGCCGTGCTGATTCGAATGAGCAGTCTTACAATCAAATCGGACCGCGAAGTTCTTCACAATTTCAAAGACCGTTCGGAATTATATATAAAGACTAGAAGCCTGTTAGGGCTTGGAAAGCCCTAATCTAGACCGTATAACAGTAGTACCTAACAGGAACTCAGCACATTATAGTAACGATATAAGTCCTATCTATTTGCGGCGTTATGTGACCTGGCGATGTTATTAAATGGTTAAAAAAGAGAAAATACCGATCAAAATGTACGTAATGTAATAAAATAAATATCACCAGTTGAGGAGGTCCTCGCCACTATGAGACTAAACAAAAAGTTGAATCGGGGAATTCAGAATTTGGGCATGGTGAGATGATGGTGTAATTCTATCTCTAGTCTTCTTCGTTTGTTTGTAAGCGTGTGAATTTGAATTATATATAAAGTCCGTTAAGTTCTTCAGTTTCAATTTCTTCGTTCAGATATTACTCTCCTAGATGTTAGTAACTACACAACGTTTCTTATTTACCGTGAATTGATGGCAACTGTTGTTACCGCCAAAGCCTAATAAACAACTCTCGTTGATAAGGACCGCCTAGAACACGATCAGGGCGGGTATAGAGACGAACGGCGACACTTTTGCAACAAACTTGGGGCCGTGCTGATTCGAATGAGCAATCTAACACAAAAATCGTACGGCGAAGTTCTTCACAATTTCAAAGACCGTTCGGAATTATATATAAAGATAAAAGAAAAGATAAAGATAGTAATAACATTGACGGGAGGTGAAACAAAAACGTATTTCAACTTTTGATGCATTAATGAGCTGCAAAGTTTCGATTGACGGAAATTTTGGCGAAACAAACGTTAATCGTTACTAAATGATCTAACTGTAGAACCGTAGGTCTACCGTCCGTTTTTTTTCTTATTAGACCTAGTGCTGAAATTTAGAATGAAGTGCCTATCTGATTTCCGGAAAACTATTACAAGGTACGAAGGAACTATCCCAGAGGGGGGCTCGACTACAAGTACACGAGGAAAAAGAGAAGGATGTAAGGCACGCAGAAATAGTAAGCACACTTTTCTGAAGGAGGATTAGTTATATTTTATCAGTGGGAAGAGATTGCTCTTACAGGATGTGATTTAGATCGAATCAAATCACTTACAAAAAAAAAAAAAAGGCTTCCGATTCTGAGAGCCCCAATAATAATAGGGAACCCGACACACCCAAAAAGAAAAAACGGGGTTCAGAAAGAATTTAAAAAAAAAAAAAAAAAAAACGCGACACTATGAACCTACGATTAGGCATGTACTTATAACAACTTTGAACTTTCCTGTCCAATTGTAATGGAATAATTATAAACTCGTTTTTTATGTGCCTATTAGACAATTAGCCTACCAGTAATTATATTTCTACAACAACACCTCAACATCAACACCAACATCTCAACTTCTTAAGTTACCTACCTACTGTCATTCATCCAACTCAAAAGTTTTAGTGTCGATGATTTTGTATATTATATGCCTATATTACTACATCCTGCACTCCATCTCTATCTATGAAGAATCTATGAAGATTGCTACAGTAAAACGGTTAAATTTAGTTATTTGAATATATTAATCGGAAAAATCAAAGGAAAAATGAAACATCAGGGGGCAAATAATACCTACTAATAAAAGTATCTAATTAATTTCAGTAATAACATCTTCTTCAACTTAATATTCAAGATTAATAATAGCACAGGTCTGCAAAAAAATTTTTTTGATCAGCTGCATGGAATCTTACAGCTGAATTTTACGTTTTTTGGTGTGCTGAATCTAAAAATGACCTTCATTTTTGTCCATCACGTACAATTTTTTCGCAAAACAAGAGGAATGAGTAGGTACATGAAAAACACAAAAATGTAGAAAAAACCATACTGTGTTTTATGTAAAAACTAAAAAAACAACACAAACTGCTTAAAAAATTCATTCTGTTTGCTTGTGGAACCTTTTCTTCTTTTCTGTAATACTTCTTCGCACGCGCTTTCGTTCTCCAGCATTATCTGTATCCCTCTTGAGCATCCAACAGTAGTCAGCTAGCATGTTGACGTCCCATCGTCCTTGGTAGCGTCGTTCCATTATTTTCTCGAACGTCTTGGTGGAATCGTTCACCTTACTCCTCACTGAACGATCCCAGGTTTTCTGGGAAGTAATTGACGTGGGAGTGTAGGAAATGAACTTTCAAGCTCATGTTGCACCCCTGAGCTTTGTAGGCAGCCAACATACGATCTAGAATGTATTTGTAGTTAGGGTCTTTCGTGTTCCTCAGAAACTTTTACACTACGTCCTTGAAGGAATCCCAAGCTTCTTTTTCTTGTCCTCCCATTGATCCTGAAAACTGGGGATCTGACAGAAGTTTACGTATGTCGGGTCCTGTAAAAAGCCCCTCCTTCAATTTGGCTTCAAAAAGTTTTGGGAACTTGGATCTGAAACATTCTCCATCTCTCGGCAATGATTTGTAAAACTGCTTCATAAGCCCCAGTTTTGTGTGGAGTGGGGGTAATAAAACTATTAAGAACGTTTTTCTCGCCAGGGATCAGGGCGTTTCGAAGTGGCCAATCAGTTTTCACCCAATGGTGATCTCGAGCTCTACTGTCCCACAAGCACAAGAAGTAAAGGTACTTCGTATAGCCTGATTGCTGGCCCAGCAACGTGGTCAGTATCTTAAAATCGCCACAAACCATCCAGCAATGTTCTTGATATTTGATTTTTTCAAGAATCAGGGCCAAATCCTTGTACTTTTCCTCCAAATGTACTTAGTGGCCAATAGGAATTGATGCAAATTTATTTCCATTATGCAGTAGCACTGCTTTAAGGCTTGTTTTGGAAGAATCAATTAATAAGCGCCATTGAGAAGAATAATATTCTATTTCAAAGCGCTCCATGATCCCTTGTACAATATACAAGATTGCCCCTCTTTGGTGTAGAAGAAACAATAGAACCATTGTTAGTTATTACATAGGTACCCACCTCCTTAGACAAGTTTTATTGATTTCCTTCAGTAACTGTCATATAGGAAAATTCAGCACGCATTTAAGCTTGCATTCTATGTTTTCGATTTACTTATAGAGTATTTCCTTTGCATATATATAATTTATGGTATGCCCTCTCCTGCAGAATTATAGGAGACAGCTTTTATGAAAAAGCAGACATGGAGAGGACGATGGACCCACCGCCAGAACGTCAGGAATTCATCGACCTCCTAGAGAGCGTTTGGGAATACATTGTCAAGCACAGAGCCAGGTAAAAATCGCATTACATATGCTTCTCAAGATCAATTTCCATAGTATACCGCTAGGTAGCTACTTTCATTCTATTCGATTCCATCACATCAACCAAATATAAAGAAACAATAGTTGTACAATCAAACGAACTCACCTCGCTAAATGACGTTAGAACGAGAGTGTATTTGGAACCCAGTCCGACAACGTCAAGAAGGTTACTGAGTAGTGTAGTGGATTTATATATGTTCTACTTGGTGTAGGTAGACCAAGTGGGACGTTGTGAAAAGTACCCATATCTTGGTTATGCGGGTTAGTCCCTGTATTATTTCCGAAGGAAATGTGAGCGAAATTGTCAAGGACATTTGGCTGGGTGGTTGAACCTCGTGGTTCGTTCATTGGTAGGCCGTGAGGGGCGCCAGGTTCGGTTCGAGCTGTTTGGAAATGCGTATTCGGGTGCTGAACCGTTGTGTAATATTCCGGTCTCAGATTTACATCTGTAGGAGGGACGGAATGTGTTTGATTGAGGTACTGGAAAGTACCTTTTGGTCCGTGCGGTGTACGCAGGATAGGAGTGTGTTTAACACTCGGATCGGTGGTGCGATCGTGAGATGAATATTTAGTATATTCATGTATATGGGTAGAATCGTAAGAACTACCTTCCGAGGGGTTCTGAAAAGAATCCTCGATCCCTTGTGTGTGTAAGGGAGTAGCTAACAAACTCTTTGTGGGTTTATTAGGTAAAGCTGCGATCTCGTCGAGAGGTTCGAGCTTTGGGCACGGAGCTGGCCCGAGTAGTTTGTCACTACGTTTTGAGTGAGAATCGAGTTTCGGATAAGGAGCTGGAGCGGGGCCGATGCCCGTTCCAGCGCCGAGCTCTTCTTCCTCAAACCCGAGGAAGTAAGAGGGGCTTCGCTCCATCGAAATATCCGAGTGTGTTTACTCGATAAAAAAAATACCTTTCCGTTCGGATGAAGGATTTATGAAGAGGAGGGACTCGCTCGACAAAGCTCTCTCCCAGCTTGATGTCGGGGTCCTCCTTTGGAAGATACCCAAATTTTAATAAATGCGTCAGTTATAGAGGACGTCTCAATATTAGTTAGGGGGACAGCCTCCACCCAACCTGTCGCTCTGTCTACCATCATGAGAAGGTATTGTTTTCGTCCTCTTGCCAAGGGTAATGGCCCGGTTATGTCTACGTGGACATGAGAGAATTTCGTGGCTGTCTCGAATTCTGAGTAAGGCAGTTTAACAGAGCGAGTGATTTTGGCTCGTTGGCAAGTTTCACATGCTCTTACCCAGTTTGAGACGTCTGTGCGTAGTCCGTGCCAGAAATACCTCTGTTTCACCTTGTATACTGTAGAGTGTATACCTGGGTGACCCAAATTGTGAATTTGGCTGATTATATCGTGTCTCATGTCTTTCGGTATGTAAGGCCTGGGGTGTCCTAAGTCTAGGTTACACCATAGCTCTCCTTGTGGAAACTCAACTTTTGTAAGTTTCCGTGTGTCCTCTGACGTGAGAGGAGATTTCTCTTGTGCTTCTAGTACGTGAAGTAAAAGGTTGCACTCGACTGCGGCCGTTACTTTCGAAATTTCGGCTTCTGCCGGGCCTTCGTCTGTCTGAGTTGAAATTGACTTGGTTTGAATTTCAACCGGGTCAAACGGTCTGGAGAGCGCGTCTGCCACGACGTTTTGGTCTCCGGGTATGTGTCGTATATCACTTGTCATCTGTGATATGTATGTCAACCACCTTAGTCTCATTTTGGAAAAATGAGCATTTTTCTTCAACATTGTGCCTAGCAGTGGCTTATGGTCTGAGCATAGGTGAAAAGAGCGTCCGTCCAAGTCGTTATGCCAGTGTATGCAAGCTTGATACGCGGCGAACATCTCTTTGTCGAAGGAGGCTTTATTTTTCCATTGTTCAGGAATTTCTTTGCTAAAGAAACCCAATGGTTGGTATGTCTTTGAGCCATCCTTGTTTGTTATTTCTTGCTCCAGAGCTGCTCCGATGTGAGTGTCGGACGCATCGCACACTATCCTCCATTCCGCTGTAGGGTGAGGATGAGCTATGTTATGCAATGTAGCTTTGATCATTGCTTGTTTTAAGCTATTGAAAGCTTCTTCCCTTTCAGGTGTCCATTCAATCGGAGTTTTGTCATTTTTCCTGTTTGATTGAATGGCGTCGTATAGGGGCTGAGCCATGTGTGCGAATTTACTGGAGCAAGCTCGGTAGAAACCACACATTCCCAAAAATCTGCGTAGGCTTCGTACGTCTATTGGTCGTGGAAACTGTTCAATGGCTTCTATTTTGTCTCTTTTAGGGGTTATCCCGTGTTTTGAGATAGTAAAACCCAGGAAGTCTACGGTGGGTTGAGCAAAAATGCATTTCTCGAACCCTACTCGGAGCCCGTGTTCTCCTAATTTGTCAAAAATTTTTTTGAGGTGTTCCAAATGTTCCTTGTAGGTTTTGGAAGCAACCAAAATGTCGTCTAGGTAGACAAACGCGAATTCGAATTTTCGCATGACGTTGTCCATGTAGCGTTGCCAAGTCTGGGCAGCGCCGGCTAACCCCATGCTCATCTTTTTGAATTCGTACAGGCCAAAAGGGGTGATAATGACTGTTTTGTGAGCGTCGTCGGGGTGCATCGGGATGTGGTAGTATGCCGATTTTAAATCTATAGTTGAGTAGATTTGTGTATTGTGTAAATTTGCTTGGAAAGAGCGTATGTGGGGTGGAGGATAGGCGTCCTTCTTTGTCTTAGCGTTCAAGAAACGATAATCTCCTGTGATCCTCCACGTCCCGTCTTTTTTCGGCACGCAGTGTAAGGGTGATGCCCATTCGGAATCAGATGGGGCAATTATGCCGTCTGCGAGCATTTTATCGTAAGTGCTCTTTACTTGGGATCTTTTTTCACCCGCCATAGGCCTTGCTCGGAAGTGTACAGGTGAGCCTTCGGTAGTTATACGGTGGTAAACCCCGTTTTCCTTCCACTTTCCCTGGAGCTTGTCCATTTGCCGTTTATAAATTTTGATTATTGAGTTTATGTTCTTGTCCTCAATAATTTGGGTGCTCTCTGAGCTTGAGCTGTTGTCCCAGTGAGGAATAGCCGCTTCGATTTGTTCGTCAGAGAATTTCTCTTGAATGACAGCTGCTATTGTTTGGTCGGCATAGCTCTTCATTTTTTGTCTATAAATGTATTTATGTTTGACCCTGATCCCGATGTCCCAGGACTCAAGGAAGGGAATACCTAGGATGGCTAGGTCGACTTTTGTGATCATGAAATCGGTGGTCATGTCACCAAGACCGACGTTGATCGTTGTGTTGGCTCGTCCCAATGTTTCGATTGGGGCGCCGTTTGCAGCTGTGAGTTTGATATTGGTTTTGAGAACCTTCAAACCCAGCTTTTTAGTGACATTTTGGGGCAGAATGTTCACTTCTGCTCCCGTGTCAATGAGGAATTCGGTGCCGTGAATCTGACACTTGAAAAAGAGCCGTTTAAAATCTTTGGTCTGCCGGCGTATAGGCTCTGTTACACTGGCAGTTACTCGTTTTCCGAGCACTCGTTGTCCGAAGTGGGAACAGTACTTTCGAGTATCGGTTCTGGTGTAGTTTCCTTCGAAACTATTTTATGTTTTGGCTGGCTAATAGCTGCGGCCTTTTTGTTTGACTTCGAGACGGTTGGTTTCCAACCACAGTGCTGCGGATCCGCACACTTACGTGTCTCTGTGCCGAAACGAGTGTGGTTTCGGCAGATGTAGACGTTAGGTTTGTGAGGTTTATACTCAGTTTTTTGTGTAACAGACTTCTTAGGGCTTGAAGTGCTTGTTTTGTTGGTTGACTCGACTCCCCTAATGTTAAGGGAAGGAGTTTCTGATTTATACGCGAGTAGCGTGTCGGCCAGGTCAAGCCGGGCGCTCGTGCTTGCTTGTGCTGCGACGAGACCCCGTGCGTCGTTTGGCAGAGTTTCGATCCACTTTTGTGTGATCAATGCCTCCGAAAAGTACCCAACTGCTTTAGCATACATTTCATGGTACTTAGTGCTGGGTTTTTTGGCGAGAGATGAAGGATTCTCTAGTGCGAGGAGTCTATCTTGCATAGACAACCCATATTCTCGTGTTAGGCGTTTCTTAGCCTCTTCGTAAGGTGCGTGGGGTGCCGTGAGATACGCTGAGTCAATAGCTTCTCTCATTTCCTCAGGTACCCACTTGTAAATGGCGGAGAAACACTCGTTTTGTGTTCTCAAATGTTTGCGAATGCAGTACTGATCGAACTCTGCGAGAGCTCGATCAATATTTTTCTTCTGAAAAATAGGTTTTTGATAGTCACCTATTTCCTCCAAAAGTGCTTTAAAGCCACTTTGTGGAGAGGGTTGAAGTGTGAGATGTGGGGCGTAGAGGCCCGGCGGGGGTCGCACGCCCGCAGTGGTTCCCTGAAATCCACTAGCTTCATAAGAGGGAACGTATTGCTCCGTGTTTAGCCTGTTCAAAGGCGGGGTCACCATTTGTAGTGGATTTATATATGTTCTACTTGGTGTAGGTAGACCAAGTGGGACGTTGTGAAAAGTACCCATATCTTGGTTATGCGGGTTAGTCCCTGTATTATTTCCGAAGGAAATGTGAGCGAAATTGTCAAGGACATTTGGCTGGGTGGTTGAACCTCGTGGTTCGTTCATTGGTAGGCCGTGAGGGGCGCCAGGTTCGGTTCGAGCTGTTTGGAAATGCGTATTCGGGTGCTGAACCGTTGTGTAATATTCCGGTCTCAGATTTACATCTGTAGGAGGGACGGAATGTGTTTGATTGAGGTACTGGAAAGTACCTTTTGGTCCGTGCGGTGTACGCAGGATAGGAGTGTGTTTAACACTCGGATCGGTGGTGCGATCGTGAGATGAATATTTAGTATATTCATGTATATGGGTAGAATCGTAAGAACTACCTTCCGAGGGGTTCTGAAAAGAATCCTCGATCCCTTGTGTGTGTAAGGGAGTAGCTAACAAACTCTTTGTGGGTTTATTAGGTAAAGCTGCGATCTCGTCGAGAGGTTCGAGCTTTGGGCACGGAGCTGGCCCGAGTAGTTTGTCACTACGTTTTGAGTGAGAATCGAGTTTCGGATAAGGAGCTGGAGCGGGGCCGATGCCCGTTCCAGCGCCGAGCTCTTCTTCCTCAAACCCGAGGAAGTAAGAGGGGCTTCGCTCCATCGAAATATCCGAGTGTGTTTACTCGATAAAAAAATACCTTTCCGTTCGGATGAAGGATTTATGAAGAGGAGGGACTCGCTCGACAAAGCTCTCTCCCAGCTTGATGTCGGGGTCCTCTCCGAGCCTTGATAAAGGCTTCCTTGGACGGTAAATTGGAGCGTATGAGCTGTGCAATTTCCCGGCGTGCCCCGCGGACAACCAAGAGCGTAATGCTGCAAGATTCGGGCGACACGACTCAGGTATCCCTGCAGACGCGACGTTTTAGACGAAGTCTTAAACGTGCCGGGTGGTACCCTGACTGGAGATCTACGTTGGGCAATGAGTAGTGCAATGACTAGACTCGTAGATGCCAAGAAGATCGAGAGAATCTGTGAGGAGAGGAAGATATGCCTTTCTGAGTCTTGAATGCGTGTAGAAACTTCGTCGAGAGGTGAGAAGAGACGTCAGCGAGAGCAGAAGGTGGAATGAATACGGAGGGCTCCGTGCGGGGTATTTATAGGGAGGTGGCCGCCTCCTGCCGCCCCCTGGTTGGTCCGCTTAATTTCATTAGTTCACCATGTGTTTCCTTATTGGCTCGCATAGTGTTTTCTCAGAATCTGTGAATATGATAGCTGAGTTGGTTTACCAGCCTCGCCCTTGCATTTCGTAGAGGTCGATTGATTATTTCCTTGGGCTGTTGTTTTCAAGACAACTTTTGTGAGTTGTCCTGACGAACCCTTCTCCTGCAGTGGGTGTTTGGCTTGTTGCTTATTTGTGAATATTTCGTTCGTGAGTGAATATTTCGCATATTCTCTCGGGCGAAATATGTTATTTTGCTGAGTTGTAACTCGACGTCTTTTATATGTAATTGTGTCGTGAGTACCTCTTTTTGGTAGCCCTGAATAGGGCTGTTGACCTGATGTGGTGGAATTCACCACAAGTAGTAAGCCGGTTCGGCTTCAAACTGCTTTGTCCCAAAATGCCATCTAAACTCACAAGAAGAGTCAACTTTAAACAATAGTTCATTTTAAACATATTTAACTCGTCATAATTTTTTTTTAAATTCATTTTAATTTCAAAAAGAGTTAATTTTCACAGAGAGCTCTGTTTAGAGATTCAGGTTACGAATAGAGATTCAGATTTAGAATATTAGCTCAGCTAGCCACAGGGGTTTTCCTGTGGGGAGTAAGAGGTGTGGTTTTTGGTTGAATAGGGTCGGTGTACTATCATTGGACTGGGTGCTATATGTAATCTCAACCAAACGTCACTTATCGTGGTAAGTTTGTTTGATTGTACTATTGCATTACGTCATGTGGTCACAGAAGATGTCAATAAGAGATTTCAGAATTGCAGCCCAAAAACACACCATATTTAGTGTAGAAGCCGGCACCACACAGATGTACCAAAGCTCCCCTATCCCATTCATCGAAATTGAATTTAGATTATGGTACAATAAATTAACACAGAAATACTCAATAGTTAATGTAAAAGGTTAAAATTACAGAGGATAAAATCATAAAAAATGGAAAACTGTACCATTTTTATTTTCCAAATGATCAACGTGGATATCAACGTGCTGCTAGAGATATTCTATTCACCTAAATTAACCCCCTTTAGGTTTATAACTTTCAATCATGAATTTTGTAATCAACCAGGAAAAAAAATGGTCCCCCCCCCCCCCCCCCAACAACAAAATTTGTTGGTCTACGTTTCAAGACACGTTGAATTCAAAAATCAAATCGAAAAATCTGCCTGTCTGTATCCGAAGCTTTTTTCTGAAACTACTGAACCAAACTTTATGAAATTTGGCTCAAAAATCTTACATCTTGATGTTGCTATGTCAGCGTGCTACCTCGCCAAAGGCTCCAGGTTCCATTCCTCGTGGGATCGAGATTTTTTTTATCTATCCACAAGTCCCTCAATTAGGTGTTTTGGAATGGTCTCAATTATTTATGAACTTTGTTTGTTAGGTCTAGTTATGCAATAAACCTTCGGGGTTTCAAATTTATGATTGTTGGGGGTAATTCCGATAAAACATGATAGGTAATATTTTATTTTTGTGATCTTTTGGTTCAGCTAAGCAAAAATCGAGGATTTCATTTTGATGATGGATTATTTTGAGGATGTTTTTATCTCATGAAGAAACCCGAGTTCCGTCAGATAATCTGACCTCAGGTTGGGGGTAATATGTGTGACGTTTCTGTAGTGTGCCTGCAAATCCTTGGCACACATACAAAGACATATAAACACAAGGCCAATGCAGCGTATAAAATACAAAAGGGAACAAAGAGAAGCTGGGAAAAAACTTACAGCGATGAAGAAAATGACGCAAATCGAACTGAGCGCTAATATGACACTAGTGCCATAGTAGGAATCTGAACTATTGCCGTATTAGGCTAACGAGGCAGTATAATTTTTGAGACCTTTTTCCTGTGGTGGGACGCCGCTTCAGGCACCGACATGGGGCCAAAAGCGCAAGAGGGTTGCAAAGTCGCCACAGACGGACCCCGTGAACGGGCGAGGGGTGACGAGCATCCTCGGGTGTTTCCGCCTGAAGCGGAGGCGCCCTCCACCCCTCCCCGATACCAGCCGGTGTTGGCCGAGCGCTCCGGTGAGGTGGGGGGCGAGGCTATGTAAACCACGACGCCACCCCCTCCAAGAAGGTCCGAGTCCGAGTTAAGTTGACCCGAGCCAAGCTTTTACCTAAAGTCGTGTGTTCCCTGGCCTAGTGTTTACGCCATCCAACTGTGTTCCCTGTGAACTGTTTACTCCCTTGACGAAGGGCTACCGTTCCCGCCGCTCCTCCCCAAGTTCCGCGAAAGCAGAAGAGCGAGTGTTCCCCCTATTAATAGACAGAGACTGATAAGTGTTCCCTCCCCTATTCGTGAACAGTTACTGTTCCCGCCACTCCTCCCCAAGTTCCGCGAAAGCAGAAGAGCGAGTGTTCCCCTAATAAGAGACAGAGACTAATAAGTGATCCCTCCCCCATTCGCAGTTTGCAGTTGTTATCTAGATTCTGTGTTACAAGACTAGGAAGTTAACTCCCGTTGACGGAACTGGCCCCAAATGGAAACGTGTGTCATAGGTACTGCTTGTAGGTACTCTTGGTCCAGGCCCTGGGATGGTTATGTTTATGTTACTAATTGAAGTATGTGTTGTTGAAGCTACTATTACTAACAATGGTTGTTACTATCAAATGGTTTTGATATGTTTGAAATTTCGGAGTTCATTTGCAGTTCAAGTTAATTCAACTTCTTCCAAGGCTAGTGAATCGTTCTGATATTTGTGAAAGTTTATATTATTCCCAGACATTTTGCAGTTCCTTGCAACTGAGTTTTTGTAAATGATTCTTTATGTTACCAATAAGGAACCTATTTAAAAATATAAGCATATTAGGTTGTCTGTGACGTTCCATGTTCAGTATCTTGTGTAGGTATATGAACAAGGGACATAGCAAATTATATTATAATAAACTGTAGGTATGTTGACAGGTCGTTCAAATAATATTGTATTAAAAGTTTCAACCAATTTGACACTAAGCGAGGATACATGCAAGATATCGTTGGGTGGAAAGAAGGCCAGTTATCACATTTAAAAAAGGAGGGTTAAAAAAAAAAAAGTTTGGATTTCATCACAGCATCTCTCTTGATACATCTTCTTACCATTTACTTGTAAGCCGTTCAATCCGTAGCTCAATTACCCCCTACCAATGTTTATAGATGTGATAGTCTTCCAAGAAACAGGTTACTTTAATTCACAGTAAACAGTAGACTGTCTTCACTCAATAGTGTTACATGTCATGTTAGAACAAGTTTGAGCAAGAATAAATTTCAGAGAAAAAGCTACACTTTTTGAACAACTGAATTAGAATATCTCAAGTTCCCGAAAGCATCCACTTACCTATGCCTCTATGTCGCACTTATGTTACAATAAATTACTGAAAAATATTTAGGTATTGAATCAATAATATGTAGGTGTACCAGTTTCTCATGCTAACAAGTCTCCTTATATCAAACTACATTTACCACCTTTGATATTTAGCATTGCTGTGCGTGACAAGAAGACAAAAGAAATCGTTGGCGTGAGTCTGATGATGGACGCAGATGATGAACCAACAGAAGTCAATTTGTACGGGCAACTTCAATATACCATGGAATTCCTTGACTACATCGAAATTCCAATCAGGTATAACTTACCATTTTCTTAACACTATATCCACTCTACTTTTATGAATTAAGTTATACAGTTAGAACTGTACTTTCTACAGCAAGTTGCTGCAGAGTTTGCAGTATGTAATTAGGCAACAAAGTGACAAAGTTGTAGAGCATTCCGTTGGTTGTCGAATGCATTTTTATTAGGTATTATGTTATTAATAATATTTATTTTTAAATTTATTTATTGATTTATTCAGAGAATTTTTGTAGAAAATTAAGTTACCTATTGCAATAGCTTGGAAAATTTTCTTCATTGAAATTCGCTTCAAGGCATTCTAAAAAGTTTCCTGAAGTAAGCGCTTTGTCAAATGTATGTAGGTGTATATATACATACAATCACTTGGTAAGAAAAGAAAAATAGAAAATAACAACACAAAACTATTTTTAATATTTCGGCTTCTGCCTTTTTCAAAACTACGAGAGAAAATGATTAATTTGGGCTGTTGGCAACGTTGGCAAGGAATTTTTGTAACTTTGGATATCGTTTCAACGTCTAATATTCAGTCCTCCTGGAGGATCGTAGGCACCTAGCAATTCGCAATAACAACCTAACAACGTGGGGAAAGCAGAAACTCCACTCAACTGAGGGTGAACAACCATCGAGCATCCGTGGTTCGGTCTGACGATGATCTCCCTGTAAGCCGACATGCCATTACGCATAATTCAACTTTTGATGATTGTTTTGGCATTAAACTCTCGAAAAAAATGAGGCCCAAAGACAACAAAAGACTGCTTCACCAATCGGAAAAAGCCCACAGCAAGTCCCTCCAGGACTGAATATTAGACGTTGAAGCGATATCCAAAGTTACAAAAATTCCTTGCCAACGTTGCCAACAGCCCAAATCAATCATTTTCTCTCGTAGTTTTGAAAAAGGCAGAAGCCGAAATAATGATCAAATCAATTGGTGATTTTAAAAAGGTTTATTTACGTAAAATTGTCGCAAATGTTGCAGAGAGAATGTACTTCCCAAAGGCAAAATCCTACACTCGTTCATGTTAGGTACATCGCAAAATAAAACCTCTCAGGAAAATATCGAAATCACGGAATATATGGAGGAAAAGGCCCTGGAACTTGCTAGAGAACGAGGATATATAGGAATCTTCACTACCAACAGTTCACCATTGACACAGGTAGGCCATATGAGGTTTTTGTTATCCATTGACTCTATCCTTTAAGGTTGTGTGACACGTATAAGTTAAAGGCAAAGGGTAAAACGATGAAATTCCATTTTTGTTTCAAGTGAGATTTCTACGCCATCTGTTGGCACTCAATGACTATCATATTCCCAAGTCTTTCAGGTCAGAAGCGATGTTATTCCTGAGAAATCAAGGGGATAATTATAGGTCTACAGGGGAAGAATGAACACAATCGTCTTGGTTTTCAGAGCTGCAGTTGTCCTGAAATTTACTCTCATTACCTACACTACAAGTGGTATTACAGAGATTTTGTGTGTTTACTGGCATAACAAATCATGAATCAATGTGATAACATAACATCAGAGGATTCACCTCAAGCCAGGGTACTGAAACTACCATCTTTTTGATGGTGACAGAATTGGAGCGACGATAACGCGTGGGTGAGACCTACCGATAGGCGTTCGAACTACTTGGCAACCCCCCGCTGTTTCCTCACCCTCCACCACCATCTTCCACTCTGCCAAACTGACGTTCCCACAAAATCTTAAATCCGTGGGGATATCTTGTCCGTTCAACTATAACAAGTTTCAAAAACGTTTGAAAGTAGCCTTTTTGTGATAATTATTCAAGAATACATATTTCCCCGACTGATAATTTGAAGAGTGGGGTGGACTACTTTCTTACTGGACGTCTTTTCATTCAGCTGCCATTTCCGAACCAACAAACACCTCGACCGCTACTGCACTGTCGATTTGTTTTGTTTGTACGAATATTATCTACCGAATTGATCACCATAATCTATTTCAAAAGCAATTTTCAATGCTACTACAACTACAACCCTGCTCCATGGGTCTTCAACAATGGTAAGTTGTGCTCTTATTTTGTACCTACCTACCTATTTTATTATGAAATGAAGCGAACCACCATCATCACCATTTTGATGTTTTCCTCTGTCGATTGTTCATCGTGATTATTTCGATGTTTCAAGCATGTATTTTCGTTTGTTGCGTTGTCTAAAGAGTTCAATACTTCAAGAGAATACATTTTATCTTGTTCCAGTGGTATGTTACATGTATAATGTAATTTGACCATTTGGATTCCTATTATGGAGAAACAATGTTCGGAGAAGCAATTCATTAATTTGTGGTGGTCCAGTCTTGGTTTTAATCCAACAATTGGTTCGCTTCATTTCCTGATCAAATAGGTAGGTAAAGAATAAGAGCGGTTGTAGTAGCAATGAAAATTGATTTTGTAAAAATAACAAAAATAGGTCGAATAGGGGCCAGCCAGCGAGTAGGTTGGTTCAGTGCTATCTAGCGGAATTAAGGAGAACTATAGCCTTCCCCCATGTAGCAGTTTCGGACGCTCATCGGTAGGAGCGCTAGTAGTCTGTCCAACTGAGCCAAACTCTGTCCACGTTTTCTCTTTTCTCCCTAGTACTTCTCTGTCTGTATTCCTTTGCTTGGTGCCTCAAGCAGACCTTCATCGGTCGTCATTGCACAATCATTACCGCTGAGCAACGCACCTTTCCCAGTTCATGCCAATAGTTCATCCCAGTTCATGTCAACATTATAACTCTCCCACTATCACTACTGCAGAGCGATGCATCACTCTCAGTTCAAGTCTTAGTTATCCAAGACGATAACATCTCCTCAAAAAGTGCACCACACAGTGTGACACACCTTATCAGGGAAAGCAACTGCACAAGAATCATAGTATAGGCGTCCCCATACATGTCATTAGCCAGAATTCCATCTGAAGTGCAATGGTAAGTGACACACCATACAAAATGCATTTGCATTCAGGGCTCGTCTTATAAAGGAATGCCATCTACAATGGACTTAGTATTTCATTTCTCTTGGTTCTTTAAGGGCTCACAAGCCACAACAATCATTGGCACACTGGCCATAACCATGCAGGTTAAAATACTATGAATCTGGAAAGAAAGGATATTAATTTAATAAAGGATATTAATAAGGAAAGGAAAGGATATTAATTTATTAATTTAATAGATATTAAAATATTATATATAATATTAATTGAATATATAAACAAATTTATAATGTGTAAAATAACAAACCCAGTGGTTCAACTTGCCCAGAAGCCATTATTATCCATCCAGTCATCCTTGGCAAAAGGGATCAATCAAGTGTCCATGGTCCACCCTGTGCATCAGAATTTCGTTGTACGTTGTTTCATTTCGTCATCATCCATAGTAAGTTTTTACAATCAATTATCCAGTGGTTTAAGCTCAGTAGTTGGGCACTAGCTGGGAACAAACTGTGAACCAACGCTGAAAGGGAAAAATGTTAGCACATACTTAATTGAAGTCCTACCTTACCTCTGGTCATGCCCATGAAACTTATCACGAAACCGTTTGAAGCGTATAATCACTACTCCTGACCTCAAACATGAAGGGTCTTCAGTACTGCAATATCATAAGGTAACGGAAAGAACTTTTCAAAACATTTTATTTCTTAAACAATTTGTTTCCAAAAAGGCAAAACCACAGAAAAAGCAGTAATGGTACCATCAGCCTACATAGGAAAGGTAACTGATGTTTCAATCCAAATGAAACACAACGAACATTCATTTCATTGATTGATGAACATAATGGCAAGACTCTTTCAACAAAATAGTTCTCATTATCTAGCCTTGGAGCCCAAATATGAAATCAAGATCGTATTCATGAACTTCACATGAGTAGAGTAGGCAACATGAAGGTCTTTCCTACATTTTGATTTGAAACACAAGGCACCGACATGTATATTAATTTTTGTTTTTAGCAACTTGCAGAGGTGATGAACTACAGGAAGCTAAAAATCTACCAAATCAACGAATACGTTGCCCCAGATGGAACGCGGCCCTTTGGAAGAGCACCAGATGACCAACTAGCCATTGTGTCATGGAGAAAAGCTTAGGGACTTACTAAGCATCTTATCGAGGGATTGTAAGATATTATTGTAAGAACTATTCATTAGACAATTAATGGATAAAAATATGGTCATTTTTTGTAATGAAAATAAGATAGGATTTTAAAAATTGTGATTACCAACCTACCTGACCCAATTTTTAATAATGAAGTTGTAAGCAATTTATCTGGCAGAGAAATATTACGTACAGTACTGTAGGTACGTTCCAAACACTGAATGAAGTTACAAATTGATATTCTTGTATTATTAAATAATAGAGGATACAAAACATTTCACAATATAAGCTATTTCTCTGAAGTTTGTACAATACAAATAAACCTTGTAATTTTGGATCATCCTCTTCAAAAGTTATTACCTAGTACCTACGTTTTATATTTCAAACTAGTTAGGCGCCTACCATAAAGAATGAAAAAAACTGATCATTCCCATCTGCATCCAATCACATTCATCATTTTTCTCACCACGTACCTATCTAGTTAGGTACCTGCTGCATTTTCATAGAACGACTAAAATATGTTCCTATAAAATACTACCTACTCAATCACACTTTATTCTGACCGACAATTGTTCTAGAAACTTGACATTCTGTTCTCTGAAATTTCAAGTTTAGACTTTTAATGTGGCATGTACTCGTGCGTAAATATAAAATTCAATGTGTTTCATTTATACTGAAGGCAATAGAGAGCTTTTGCTTTCCACAATGTTCGCCAACCATGAATGCAAACCTAGGGAAAATACAAAAGTCAGATGCTAGCCTGTGATTCAACCCAAGGTCTTGTGATCTCCCCACACAGTAACTTATCATAACCTCTAGCATCTGACTTTCTTCTGTCCTTCATACTTCCTGAGTTAAATTATGTGTTATTTGAATTATTGTTATACTCATTGCAGAAAAAGAAAACCCCTTTAGCCCAGAATTATTTCTACAGAACAGAAGAATTTCATTCAAAGTTCGCTACACTATTGGTCTAAATGGGTTCTGGGCCAAATTTCATCATTCCAGTACCATTAATTCTAGGGTTGTGAAATTTTAAGTATACTACAAAATGAGATTCAAGGGGTGTCCTTCGAAAATTTGGAATGTAAAGTATGCTGTTCAATAAGATTCAAGCGGCGCTATGTATTAAGACTGAATTGAAGTCAAAATTGAGTTTTAAATTCAAACTACATTGTTTATTGTACAAATTATTGCCTAAATTCACTAATCGATAGGATTGAATTAGGTAGGTAGTTAAAAAGTTCCAATCATGCCTCATGATCGTATGAGTGAATTTTTGTAAACGATCGTAGGTACTACGTGTTACATTGTTTTGAAAATTGAGAACTTTGAATGAAAAGTAATTTTAACTGCCAATTTTATTGCAAAACCTATATTGGTAAGTAATGCATGCATCGCTGGGACGTGCCTATGAATTGATTGTATATAATTTTGGGCGAGAATTAAAAAATGAGGAAAAAAACATGATTTCTCGGAATTAACTATGATATAACCCCAACTTCCAAGGTTGCATTTCACTGGACTAAAATCCGGATAGAAAAAATGATGAAAACTGTCTCGGAAATCAGATGAATAAATAAAATTTTCACGATTTATCGCTATCACCCCGACATTTAGCTCCTTCCATCATGCAATTTGATACTCTTGACACATTTCCCAAGACTAGACCAAATTCATAGTTGATCGAAAAAAAAATAGACGATAATCGGACGAGAATAGTTAAAATATGATTTATCAGTATTACCCCCTCCATTCACCTCCTCTCATGACGAAATTTGAAAATCCTGACATGCTTTTCAAAACTGTATCAAATTCATAATGGAACAAAATTTGAATCGCGAAGATCGGTCGTGATTTGTAGCCTGGGTGGCGTCGGAAAAATTTATTAAAAAAAAAAAAAAACAATCTTTATTAAAAAATTTTTGAAGCTATTCCAATACCTTCATTTTTTACAAAAACTCTCAAACTGGGCTGTACCATCTTTTTCAATACCTACCTAAATATTCACTCAGCAGCATAATAATTAGTTATTATTCAAAAGTAGGTACCTAGTAAAAGAAGTTTTACAAACGTTGTATGCTCAGAAAGGCACTTTATCACAATAAAAATATGAACAGTCACATTTAAAGGAAACATTAATTTTATTAGTCAGATATTTATTTTATTTTATTTCAAAATATAAAAAATTCAGCCTCATAAATTGCATTCTTTATTTATAACTTAGGAGAAGAATAAAACCACCGTGGAAATAGGAACATACGTAATTATATTCAAACACTGTAAACGTGACGCATTTTGAGATGAGTGAATTTTGTCCTAACATGAGAATAATAATTATAAGGTCGCGCAGTTGTGGTCGTGCATGATCTGGTCCTAAAGTGTCCTGTTGCGAAGTCCTACTGCCCATTGTTATCCTAACCGTGGAATATTAGCTTGGGCAGTTGTGGTTGAGCAGGTTGGAGTTTTAGCACGTCAGTCTAACACTCAAAGCCTCGAAAAAGACACTTTTTTGCCTGTTTTTGGCCCATAGCATCTATGGGAGTAAAGCGATCGGGATGTTTAAACGTTAGGACCAACTTGACCCCAAATGGAGTCTATGTGCGAAAGAACAGGTTTTTTAAGTCAATTCTCAGGCCTTTTATGGCCCGGACGGCGAACGGACATTTCAAATTTGGATTCTACGCAACTTGGAACGTAAAGTGACAAAGTTTGAGGTGGGGTTATAAAAATTTTTTGCTATACGATCACATAGGCTTATTATTGGAAACAAACCAAAAATGGTCACTCGAAACTAGAGGGAACTGCATTTGAATAGGACATTTGTGATTACTTACAGTTAAGAGCGATTTAACGTTTTACCGTGCCTTTCACGTTTTAATCTTGGAGGAATATTTGCACATGAATCCAGATTGTGAACTGGGGCTTAATCTGAGTTACCAAGGTATGAATGCAATGTGCTTGCATGGTAAATTTTTCACGGGTTTTAGCGAATTTTCGTAAAAAATGAAGCTATTGCAATGGCTCGGAAAATTTTAAAATACAAATTTTTGAAAAATTTCTTCATTGAAATCCGTTTTGAGGTATTCTGAAATGATTCCTGCACAAATTATGCCGAAAAACGTACCTGAATTTCATTAATATTTGCTGAAAAATCTGTAAAAACTGCAACAAAAAAAAACCTAGAAATCCATAATTTTTTTGAATTGAATTTTATTTAGTACAAGTTTTTTTTTGCCATAAAATTGGTTTTCAACAATTACTTTCTACTGAAATTGCTCAAATTTCATTACATTTTAACATATTATAATACGATAGATAATTATTTAAGAAAATTCGCTCATACAATCATGCTGCATGACTGAAACTTTTTAGATTGAAGAGAAGGAATGGAAACCAATAAATGGAATTAAAAAAATAAATGGAAACCTTGGGTGCATAATGTATATATATGTATACACCTCGCTCTCCAACCAATATAGATATAACCAGTCCGCTTTATATGTAGGTACCTAGTCATGTACACAGAAGGTATTACCAACCAACTTTTATCACAGTGTACTTTTAGCTTTTACATTACAATAGCCACCTTTTCCCTACATCGTCAGTCAGAATCACCTCAAGCAGATCCAACAGATAGGTAGGGTACCTACATAATAACTTAATAACACAACTACATTGAAATATGATCCATACCTGGAAGCTTTCCTTAGTATTGTAAGACTTGTCATTGGATTCATTGTATCATTATTTATTATGCGTTACCTATTATTGTTTAGTTATGATTAATTTTCACATCACGTTATTGTTATTATTTTGTTCAATAAACATTTTAGATTATCATGTGATTTTTTTATTAAACCTTTCGACATCCCAACCGCTAGACGATAAAGCACCTGCTATCAGCTTGGCAACAGCATCATGACGTAAAATGCGGCCACCGTGAGAACGAGGACATCGCTGTACCACATGATAAAGATTCTCATTTTTACCCCAACAGACACGGCAAAGGGTTTCTACTGTCCCGTGACTACTCCTTGAATACTTCACCGAGGTGGCTACCGTAGCCACTCAGACGGCGTGAAAATAGCGATAGTCGCCGTCCCCAATGCCCTCTGAAGCCCATTCCACCCACTGGGTAGAAATGGGGGATTCAGAGCACTGTTGGAGTTCTTTACCATCTACTGACTCATGAAGTGCAGCAGCAAACTCAGCAGATGAGCTAGGTTTTGGAGCAGTTGGTGTGCTCGATCACACACACACACACACGTTACTATGCCGGTTTTTAACCCTGTTTTTCCTTGTAATAGTTCAAGTTCAATAAATCGTTTTTTTACAAACTCAACAGTGTACAAACATACTAAATGTACACTCTTCGGCCGAAAAACCATTGTTTCCACCTCTAACCCTACTCCACTTTCTGACACCTATGAAAACCGACATATTTGAGCGGTTATTGACCACAAATGATATCTGCAGTGGAGGGTATGCTACTGTCCCTGAGTGTGGTACAACAATCCGAAGAGCTGACGAATCTCCTCTGTTGCCCCACTGCTGCCACTCCTTGTGAGGACGAGTCAACATGGGGGCCTCACAGGCGCCCAATAGCCAAACCGTAGAGTCATTCTTCCCATGTTGTCTGACACTTGGAAGACCCGATATGTGTTAGCTGTTGAACGTCTGTGTACAGGGACTGTGTATAGGACGAGTTAGCACGAATTATACAAGCGTGTTGGGAGGCCACCCACCCCCCTCCCCCCAGTGTAGTGTCTGACACTCCGAAATCAGAAGTATGTTTGCTGTTGTGTGGCCGTGGAAGGGGTAACACTACCGTGGAGAAGAGTTATTTGTTAGTCTCACATGCAACCAACCCGTTGGAAGGTCATCCTTCCTGGGTCATGTCCGATGCTTCAAAGAGCTGAAGTGTTTTTGTTGAAGTTATTATTTGGTGGAGGCACCGAAGGGCCATAGGTGACCGGCAGATGGGACACCATAGCCGAAACTTGATCACTTACACTTAACCCATGGAATTTTATTGCACCTTTTTCAACTAATCCGCTACATTATCTGTTGCGAATATGTACCATTGGAGAGCCTTCACTTTATCACAATACAAACCCACCAATCCCATATAGTTTATTGGATATGGAAATGTTACAACAAAATTAAACATGCACTGAACGATGATGAAAGGGCTATGAAGCACTGCTGCCCCTAGCTCCATGGGGGCTCCAGGACGAGCAGTGTTATCCCCTCTCTCCCATTCCTAACGTATTATACATCCAAGTTCGACTAACATTTCAGAGATGGTGCACGTTGGAGACGCGACGGCTCCCTATGAATTAAGGTTCCCAGATTAAGGGTAGCCTTAGAATACGAGAAAACGTAAATTTCCTTTAATGGATTTCAACAGTAACACTCCCGCCGATTTTGATTTTTAAGCCTTTTATAACATTGGGAATTAGTCCTTGAATCTTGATAACAAATCAATCTACACTGTTCAATGATTTGTATAAATAGTGTTATTAGTGCGACAAACTTGGTAGACTTTTCTTGTGCGTTTACATTTCCGTAGTACATTCCAGAAATTGAGGTGGGACAAGAAATAAATATAAGACATTGGCATTTTACTTGCATTCACAAATGTTAGATTTACTGAATAATAAATTGATAGAAACAATAGACACAGAACTTACCGACCCAAAAGGGCAACCGCTTATCAATGCTAAAAATAACCGATATATAATGAAAATAATAAATCAATGGAATAATTATTAGATAATAAAAGGTTACAACCTTCCTGAAGAACTTCAACAATTCAATAAATAGACTACTTATAATTAATCGAGATTTTCACGAGTAAAAATCAATTACAAGACATGCAGATAACAATAAAGTTATTATTTCATATAGGCAGATTAAATAGAGGTACCAATAGAGTTAATCTGAAGAAATAACGGAAGCTATAAATATATTTATGCGATTGAAAACAAAGCAAACTTGTAGAAGAGAATACGTTTTTAAATATCTACACGAGAAAACATACTAGAGCTTTGCGAAATAATATAAGTAGGTAGGTACCTACAAAAAGCGTTGAATGAAATTCTGATTTGTTTTCAATACACGAAAGATTATGTCTAAATATAAATTATGTGCGACGCTCCTTTCAGTTTATAAACGAGTACCTACTTTATCCTGAAAACTGAAAAGGGAAAAAAGCTAAGGTCAGCAACTAACTAAACATTAATTAGATGAAGATGATTTTAACAGAGTCGGTAGCTAACCATTTACAGAATTTCTCTTGATAAGTATACATGAAATACAAAACCAAGAACCTAAAAATTGGCGGAGATTGAAAACCTTTCATTTCTTTTTCAAGTTCCTTGCATTTATATGATAGTTTTTGGTAGGTGAATAAAAACAAAAAGATTACTTCTTTCAATAATTGAAACAAAATCGCCTTCAAAAGAAAATATGCGAGATGAGTATCTATATCCTCAACTTTTCTTCATGTTTTTTTTCTATTCTCGGCTAAAGATCTAGCACGAGCATCTACATCTTCAAGAGATTTCTTTAGACATTTGATGGAAGTGGAAAAATTTTCTTCAAGACGTTTGACCGCTTCTTTGGTGGTCTCACAGGAATTAGCCAGGACCTGGAGATAGAGTGATAAAACGTTAACTGTAAAACTTGACTGTAAAATGTGATGAAACGTCATCAACTTCTTTACTCTAAATCTAAAGCTTTGTTGTACTTACAAGGCTTTAAAACAAGTGAGTTAAAGTAAAAACTCTTTAATTAATATTGGAAAATAAATTAAGAGTTCTAATCTCATCATGATCACTTCACTCGCCATAATCCATATATTTTAGAGATGAGTCGCTCACTACTGAGTCGGTTCTTTGAAGAGCGAGTGAGCCATGGCTCAGTAAAACAGAGTCACGGTTCTTCTGAGTAGTGTTTGGTAAAAAGATCCACGTAGATCTGAGCCACATTCGTTCTCAGTTCTCCGCTCCACGGCTCACGACATAGTGGCTCCTTGACCCCTTCACTCAACTTGCTTGTCATTACCGAAGCCGAGAGGCATTTTCAGAGCGCTCTAACGGCTTTCCGGAAAAGCTGATATAACCTGTAAATCCATTTTTTTTCTCAATTTTCAACCAATGTTTATTTTCCGCTTTTTCGACCTTCCTTCTGAGTTGAATTTACTTTATGAAAACAATGACAAAGCTTTTTTGGTGACAGATGGTTGGAAAAAAAAAAAAAAACTGGTTGAAAATAAAACAAAATCTAGGATTTCCAGGTTATGGCAGCTTTTCTGCAGAGTCGCTAGAGCGCTCTGAAAATCCGTACCGGCTTCTGTAATGGCTCTAAGCAACTCTCACATTATCAAAACCTTCTTTATATGTCAAACACTAGTTTGACATAGCCTCCCCTTGGTTTTTGAGGATTTATCAACAGTCATATACCTACCTATATGATGATTAAATATCTAAAACGAAGAAAACAAAACGGCACTTTTTTAAAGCATGGTTCACCCCTACAATGTATACAAGCGGAAAAGATCCACTGAGCCATTTAAAAAAACCGGACCTTCTGAGTGAGCAGAGCACTCAGAGCCGCTCTTCGAGGTGAGCCGTTTTGCCCATGTCTAGTATATTTCATGCACACAGTCTAAATTTAAGTTAACACATACCTACCACTGGGAATGAGGAACTCTGATAACTTGAAAACAGGTGTTAGGAAGAATGAAAGGAGGAATTACCATGGGACTGTTCATAGTGGTCGTTTTGTTTGAAATAAATTATTTCTTAGTGAACACAATTCGGAATGGTAGATACAATTCTATAAGTAATGACAGACAAGTAAACACCAATCCTAAACCACGAAGAGATAATCGGTGTTTTATATGGTTTTACACTGATTTTGTCCTTGAAACTTTTGTAAGGGTACGCTCAGAACGCTCAGTCACGCTTAGAGAGAGGATTAATAGTTTCTCATCAATGTGGGGGTTACCGCTTTCAAAACAAACATGAGTTACTGAATTGAGGTAGGTATGCAAAGTGTGGTGCGGACGTAGTAGTGCTGTGGTAAGCACCGAGAGGTCGGTGATTTCGATTTTAAAAGTTATTTAATTCAAGAAGGTGGCTGTAGCGATAACATCTATGTAGCATCACCTGCGATTGGTTGCTCCTCCATCTGGTAGTGGCATCGGTCGTTATGCAGTTTGTTTCGCAAGTACGAATTGACATAGGTAATGTAACCGACCAAAAGGGAAGGCGAGGAGAAGTAAAAAGAACGACCTCTCTGGAGTTTCCACGTCCTTAAGGGATTTTATTAATTATAACATAGGAAAAGTTACAAGGTTATTATAACACGAACTCAACTCATAAGCATCCAAAATAAGAAATATAGGGCAGGTTTCCCTCTAGCTCAACCCCAACATGCCGCAATAATATTGCCATATTTATCAAATTAACAACAACAAATTAGATAATATAAATATTCTTGCACTACCAAGCTTTCAAAAACCGACTAGCCGCCACACCGAGATGAGTATCAAACTAGAACATCGTCACAACATTGGCCACCTCCCGAACTCACTCTGTCGCTAAAACTCAATTTTGTTTGCATAAACTGGGAGGGGCATGCCCCCTGAGTCGCCTGATACCAAATATTAACGGCAGACCGATTCTACAGGGTTTCCCGACTTAAGTTCATCCGGGGGGCCAATCCAAAGCTCATTTCTGATCTAAAGTTCCTCCTAGAGTTTTTTTAAACGCTTAGTTTTCGCGTAATTTAATCTTTAAGATTTTTTCCTTGTGTTTGATCTTTTGTCCCTAAAACGATCATAACCTTTTCCTTGTCTCAAACCCTAATTCTTACAAAAGTTCAGGCATCTATCTAATAGAAATTTAATGCTATTTTCAATGGTATCCTCAAATTTGAATTTACACAGCAAATTAAGGGAGTTATAATCGTTTTGATATATTGATGTCGCTATGCTCTTAAATAAAAGATTCAGTCGGAATTGTGAAGTGAAAAGGTTTTATTATTCATAGTGTTTAATTATTGAATATAAGTAATTAATAGGCGTTATATTGGCGACGATGGTTGAATTACGAAAAAGAAAGTGAATAGGAGAGAGAAAATATTGGAAGATGGACGGGAGCACTAACTAGAAGCAGAACGAGCGACTCGCATGATCGTGAGACAGATTCCAGGAGTAAAATATTGGTAAGTTTAAATTTGAACGTTTAAACCCTGTATATTAGCTAAGTCGAGGCGTCAATATGCATGTTTTAGAACTTTCTTCATTTTTTTAGGACGATTCTCTGAAGCTAGACTTTGTCAATAGAAGGACGACTATTGGAATAGATCCAGGGGGTGAGGGACAACCCAAGCATGAGATTCCGGTGCTGGCAGTGGCGGCTGGGTAAGCTACGGGAGTGCCTGGGTAGAAGGGCGAGAGGGCGCAAGGGGCGGTACCTTCTAAACTCTTCCATTTTTTTCATTGTACAAACTTCTATCCAGAAATTATGTATAGATAGATTATGTCCACCGACATGCTTTGGGAAGAAAAACGTGTGAATCTGTTGAAGGCCTGCCATCCTTTTCAGATTTTTTTTTTTTTTTTTTTTTTTTTTTTTTTTTTTTTTTTTTTTTTTTTTTTTTTTTTTTTTCACTCGGCTCCTACAAAGTTTTTTTCGGCTGATCAGATTATACGTCATTACTTATTAATATTAAATATCGTTATTAGAGAAAAATCTACTAAAAATATGTGGTTATTGTGTTGTTGTTTGAAAGTGGTCATTCCGATTACCGAACGAATATAATTTTGAAGGTAGGTCCTTTTCCTCTGAATTCCTATGAAATTTCAACGACCGAAGTGGATTCTTGCTATTATAATAGAAGTTAGTCTAAAAAATTTGTACATCGATTTCACCTAACATGATAATACCTAATAAGAATAATTGCTTCATTCTTGGTGGCAGGTAGACACCATAGACACGCTTCTGCTACGTAGGTAGGTACACTTTACGTTGGATGGCTTAAACAAGCATAGATTTTCTACGGTATCCGGTATATAAAAGGGATTTCAGTATTATGTAAGTCAACAGATGCCCTCGTTAAGGCCGTGGATAAGTATTCACGGCAATGCCAACAGGAACAAAATCACTCTCATTGAAGTTGTGGAAACCCATTTTAATGAAGAAGACGGAAGTTAGTGATATACGTTTTTTATTTTCACGTTATGTGTCCATTTACCTTATCTTCCTCCGAAAAAAATTCTGGCAATGCGATAGAAAAAATCGCTTCTGTAATTATCACATAAGTACATCATTATTACAATCAACAGTTAATGGATTATAACAGACAACAGCACTATTAATCACAACTTAGATTAACCGTTTTGACATCATTCTTCTTTTCCACATTCTTCGGGTCTGAAAAAACTGAAAGAAAACTTTCCGTAGAACTCGAAATGAGGTGGTCAACACGGGAGACTGAGCCGGGAAGGGGGAGGGAAATCTGGATGTGTTAAGAGCTACAGTTAGGTTGCGTTTTGACAATTTTAAGACAGAATCCGTAAAGAAAAAAAATCCATAGGTATCTCCCCCCTCACGCCCATCCATCTCTTTCTTCCCTACCCCTCACTCCCCCCTCTCATTTTCTCTTTATCCCCCCTCTCTCTTCTATCCCCCCCTCTCATCTCTCTCTCTCTCTCTCTCTCTCTCTCTCTCTCTCTCTCTCTCTCTCTCTCTCTCTCTCTCTCTCTCTCTCTCTCTCTCTCTCTCTCTCTCTCTCTCTCTCTCTCTCTCTCTCTCTCTCTCTCTCTCTCTCTCTCTCTCTCTCTCTCTCTCTCTCTCTCTCTCTCTCTCTCTCTCTCTCTCTCTCTCTCTCTCTCTCTCTCTCTCTCTCTCTCTCTCTCTCTCTCTCTCTCTCTCTCTCTCTCTCTCTCTCTCTCTCTCTCTCTCTCTCTCTCTCTCTCTCTCTCTCTCTCTCTCTCTCTCTCTCTCTCTCTCTCTCTCTCTCTCTCTCTCTCTCTCTCTCTCTCTCTCTCTCTCTCTCTCTCTCTCTCTCTCTCTCTCTCTCTCTCTCTCTCTCTCTCTCTCTCTCTCTCTCTCTCTCTCTCTCTCTCTCTCTCTCTCTCTCTCTCTCTCTCTCTCTCTCTCTCTCTCTCTCTCTCTCTCTCTCTCTCTCTCTCTCTCTCTCTCTCTCTCTCTCTCTCTCTCTCTCTCTCTCTCTCTCTCTCTCTCTCTCTCTCTCTCTCTCTCTCTCTCTCTCTCTCTCTCTCTCTCTCTCTCTCTCTCTCTCTCTCTCTCTCTCTCTCTCTCTCTCCCTCTCTCTCTCTCTCTCTCTCTCTCTCTCTCTCTCTCTCTCTCTCTCTCTCTCTCTCTCTCTCTCTCTCTCTCTCTCTCTCTCTCTCTCTCTCTCTCTCTCTCTCTCTCTCTATGTATATATATATATATATATATATATATATATATATATATATATGTAATAATATCGAAGTACCTTCTCATTATTTGATTGCCGCATCAACCACCTCACCTCACCTTACCGTACCTTTGAACTCACTATCTCACGAACTCGCACCTCTTATCCGGACGCCGCTTATCTCAATCATCACATCGCAACATCGATCCAGCCCCGAATTCACGCTCTCGTCAGTCGTACAGCAACTGCTGTCTGTGTAACGTCTCTCTACACGAACAAGTTTCACTCTTCACGAATTTACTTGAAATTCTAATTTCGCTTTTGTAGTTTTGAACATAATGGTTTCGCAATAAATTATATTGCTGATTTACTGGTTTTAATTACTCCTGCGCAAATTAGGTAGAGTGAACTTATAAATTAGAATTTCACAAGCGACTTCAAAATTTTAAAGTCGTTCGAGAATGACCGATAAGAAGTTCCAAGTGTTCATCGCGGCCGAAGAATCAATGGATAAGAAGACAACAGTAGTGAATCTCAAGCGGATCAAGATCTATGATGAAGATGTTTGGTACCATATTCCTGAAGCTTTCCAGAAGGTTTCGGCTCACCATAGCGCGCTGGCGGCTGTGGGTCCGGTTAAATCAGCCCTTACTGCTATTAAGAACCGCGGCCAGTATCGGTCAGTCAAGGTTACGGTTTCTCAGGTAATCGCAAACAATTATCTCGACGAAGATGAGAACTTCGAGTTCGGAGGGGTGATGCTGGAAGAGGTGGTCGTCGGTACCGAAAATCACCCTCCCGACCCAAAGATGGCAGAGTTGGCGTTATGTCTTCAACGTTTCAAGCCACCAGAGTCTGTGAAAGACATTTTGGAGCATTTCCTAGTGGAGAAATTCTCGCCGAAAAACCGCAATGTGAAGGCGTGGTGTGAACTTTTCGAGAAGGAGTCGTCAAGATTCAGCCTAACAGGTACAAAGCAGATTGAAGTATTTAAATCCTGCCTAGATCCTAGCATGAGTGATTGGTTTGCTGTGGGTCAGCGAAAATTGTCGATTTCTGCAGATTGGGAGCAGTGGAAGGAGTTACTGGTTTCCACTTACGCGGACTCTTCTTGGAAGCCAATCCGGTACGCGTATTTATTTAAACATTTAAGTGGTTCTTTATTGGATTATGCTGTTAAGAAAGAGAGGATGCTGTTGGAGTTAGATAGAGATTTGCCTCAGTTAGTTATTTTAGATTTAATCGTAGTAGGGTTGCCGAATCACATACAAAATTCTTTGAATCGAAACACAGTAAACAATATTCAAGAGCTGCACAATAAATTAAAAAAATACGAGGCGGGGGATAAGGATCTTCCATCCAATCAAAAGTTTAGTAATTTTAAAATTTCTCCTTCTAATAAGAACAGTAATGCAAATCCCACCTCCAAAAATTTCGAAAAGAAGAATAATGTAATTAAAAAGCCTTGCTCCATTTGTGCAGGGAAAGGCTTTGATAATAGATATCATCCAGAGGCCAGCTGTTGGAATAGGGTAACTAAGAAAGCTACTAATAATACAGAAGCTGAGTCCCCTCAAAGTTCTGGTGAGGAAGCAAAAAACGAGCAATTCGGCCACTAATTAAAATAAATTTGCTTTTAAACGATAGTATTTTTTGCAAAGGTCTGTATGATTCTGGGTCAAACATTTCTATCATAAATAAGAATTTAGTAGAAAAATTGCGAATAAATTGTTTCAAAGTAAGAAATCCAGAGTTTAAAATGGTTAGTGGCCGAGGCAATGTTGTGGGCATAGCGAAAATTAAAGTAAAAACTTTTTCTCTCACCAAAGACGTATTTGTATTTGTGCTAGATAGCGCCAATTTCAGTCATGATTTTTTGATTGGCTTAGATTTGATTGCAGAATTTAAATTGTGCCAAGATCAAAATTTGAGGGTTTTCCAGAATTTAGAATTTGACAGGCACAAACCCAGAGGAGGTAACATTTCTAGTGACTTAAATATACATTTTTGTCAGTTAAGCGATTCATTACACCATCTCTCCTCAGAAAGAAAATTGTTAGTAGAAAATTTGATTTCTCGGTTCAATGAAGCTTTTGCTACAAATAAGTATGATGTTGGTGGAGTCAGTAATCACGAGGCTCATGTAAAACTGTTGGAACACAGATATATATCCAGAAAGCCTTATCGTTGTAATGTGATCGATCAAAAAGAGATTGAGTGCCAAGTCAATCAGTTACTGGAGGCGGGGCTCATCGAAGAGTCCACTTCTCCGTTTGCAGCGCCAGTAACGTTGGCATTTAAAAAACAGCCTGATGGCACTAAAAAAAAAAATCGTTTATGCATCGATTACACCGCCCTAAATAAGTTAATTATTCCAGAGAGCCAACCCTTTCCCAGAATAGAGGACCTCATAGTTAAGGCCAGGGATTGTCAGTGGTTCTCTGTGTTAGACATAAATAGTGCGTTTTGGTCAATACCAATAAGAGAAAAAGACAGGTATAAGACTGCTTTCGTGACTCAGACAGGGCATTACAATTGGCGCTGTTTGCCTTTTGGGCTCAAGACATCCCCTGCTATTTTTCAGAGGATATTAAGAAACACCTTAAAAAAGTATGGCCTGGACGAGTTTGCTGTCAATTACATAGACGACATTTTAATATTTTCAAAAACATTTAAAGAACATATGGTTCACTTAGAAAAATTAATTTCTGGAATTCAAAAAGAAGGTTTCAGACTTAGCTTGGCCAAATGCGAGCTAGCAAAGAGCAGAGTAAAGTATTTAGGTCATATTGTAGAAAATAACTGTACTACTCCCATATTTGATAACGTAGCTCCCTTAAGGAGATTCCCAGTGCCCCAAAATCAGAAAAATGTACGGCAATTTTTAGGAAAAGTAAATTTTTATAGCAGCTATATACCTAATGCAGCAATCATTTTGGCACCTCTGCATAACCTATTAAAAAAGAATGTAAAATTCGAGTGGTCGCCAAAATGTCAGGAGAGTTTTGATTTCGTAATAGAGCACCTTTGTAATAGCCCATGCCTTGCCATTTTCAACCCAGATAAACAGACATTTGTTTATACCGATGCGAGTATTAACGGTATAGGCGCTGTTCTGAAACAATTGCAGTCAGATAATACCGAAAAACCGGTTGCCTTTTTCTCCAAAAAGTTAATCGATTCTCATAAAAAGAAAAAAGCTCTGTTTTTAGAATGCCTCGCAATTAAAGAAGCTTTATTATATTGGCGTCACCAACTGTTGGGCATGAAATTCAAAGTTCTAACTGACCATAAACCACTTGTGGGAAAGAGCATAAATAGTGAGTTTGATGATGAACTTAGAGAAATGCTTTTGCATATATCACAGTTTGAATTTGAAATAGAATATAGACCAGGAAAAGATAATGTGGAGGCAGACTGTCTATCAAGAAATCCGGTGCTGGAGCATACTGATAATTTCACAGATCTCAAAATTGTTAATTTACTAGATTTCTCAGAATTAAAGATTGATCAAAAAAATAATCTGGATAATATAAAAAGTAATTCGAATTTAATTGAAGAAAACGGGATATTTTACACTAAAGTAAATGAGAAAAAGAGATTCTTGATCAGCGAGAGTTTTGCTAATGCACTAATAGAAAAATCCCATTTAAAGTTTGGCCACATAGGAGCAAAGCAGATCGAATTAACTTTATTTCCTCACTTTTATATTAAACATTTTGGAAGACGCATAAAATCATACTGCCGGTCATGCTCCATTTGCGTACAGAACAAAACTAGGATTCATCCGCACTATGGTCTATTGTCCCACTTAGGCCCTGCATCCCAACCTTTTGAAATAATGTCAATAGACACAATAGGTGGCTTCTCTGGAAATAATTCCCCTCATAAATATATTCATTTACTTGTCGATCATTTCACTCGCTATGCATTTGTATTAACTTCTAAGAATCAGACCGCTACTGACTTTCAAAAATTATTAAATTTAGTTTTAAAAGATGGCAATAAAATTCACACTCTGCTATGTGATCAGTATGCGTCTTTGAACTCGAATGACTTCAAAAATTTTGTGAAACGCCAGGGAATAAAGCTCCTATACACTTCAATAGACTGCCCTTTCTCTAATGGACTAAATGAGCGACTAAACCAAACTCTAGTTAATCGTCTAAGATGCAAAAAAAATGAGTCTGTTTGTAACAAGAAACGGCCGTGGTCTGGCATTTTAAAAGAATGTGTAGAGGAATATAATAATACCATTCACTCGGTCACTCGGTTTTCGCCTAATTACCTCTTAAACGGCGTACCACCCCAAATTTTCAAAAATTTCATTTTTTCCAATAATTCAACTTTAGAACTAGACAGGAAAATGGCACTGGAAAACTCCATTCACGGCCATAAATGCAATGAAAAGATATACAACAAGAACAGAAAATGTATAGAATTTAAGCCAGGTGATCTTGTATATATCAACCATGGAAATTCTCTTAATAAGAACAAGTTGGCGCCAATTCGTACTGGGCCTTTCACAATTATGGAAAAACTGTCAAATATCATGTATATAGTAAACTCAGGAATTCGACGAGTAGAATCAAATGTTTTCCATGTTTCAAAATTGTACCCTTATCAGCCTGCGATACATTGAAGATGCATATCGCTTTAAAAAAAAAAAAAAAAAAAAAAAAAAAAAATAAAAAAAAAAAAAAAAAAAATTGAGCATGCATTTATTTGTCAACTCGGATACATAACGAGCACAATGTTCATTGTAATTCTATGTTTCGTACAATCATGTATTTTTTTTATATATCTATATATACTTATACCTTTTTGGTCCTTCGAGCCGGATAAGCCCCCCCCCCGGCTTTTTCGCACAGAGTGGGGATGTAATAATATCGAAGTACCTTCTCATTATTTGATTGCCGCATCAACCACCTCACCTCACCTTACCGTACCTTTGAACTCACTATCTCACGAACTCGCACCTCTTATCCGGACGCCGCTTATCTCAATCATCACATCGCAACATCGATCCAGCCCCGAATTCACGCTCTCGTCAGTCGTACAGCAACTGCTGTCTGTGTAACGTCTCTCTACACTCACAAGTTTCACTCTTCACGAATTTACTTGAAATTCTAATTTCGCTTTTGTAGTTTTGAACATAATGGTTTCGCAATAAATTATATTGCTGATTTACTGGTTTTAATTACTCCTGCGCAAATTAGGTAGAGTGAACTTATATATATATATATATATATATATATATATATATATATATATATATATATATATATATATATATATATATATATATATATAAATTGCTATGCAATTCTTAGGCCGACCCCCAATAATTTTTTTAAAATGTCCACTTTTTTTGTGTAACTTTTTTGTCCCGAGATGGGAAGCGAGAGGTCGTGGGTTCAAATCCCGGCCAGGCCTGAAATTTTTTTTATTTATTTATTTTTTTTTCCTCGTGAGACGAAGGTTGTGGAGGTTGTGGGTTCGAATCCCGGCCAGGCCTGAATTTTTTTTTTTTTTTTTTTTTCTCGTGAGACGAAAGTTGTGGGTTCGAATCCCGGCCAGGCCTGAAAATTTTTTTTTTTTTCTCGTGAGACGAATTGCGTAGCAAATTATCCTCGTTTTCTACACAGTAGAAAAGAGAAAAGATCCGGCGAGGCGCGAAGCGCCGAGTATAGATTAGAGGGGTCCAGGGGGGCAAAGCCCCCCTGGCGGGGTCAAGGGGCGGAGCCCCTTGCGAGGCCCGAACGGCCGAGTATATATATATATATATAAAACTCGGCCCTTCGGGCCTCGCAAGGGGCTCCGCCCCTTGACCCCGCCAGGGGGGCTTCGCCCCCCTGGACCCCCCTGCTCTATACTCGGCGCTTCGCGCCTCGCCGGATCTTTTCTGTTTTCTACTGTGTAGAAAACGAGGATAATTTGCTATGCGATTCGTCTCACGAGAAAAAAAAAAAAATTCAGGCCTGGCCGGGATTCGAACCCACAACCTTCGTCTCACGAGAAAAAAAAAAAAAAAATTCAGGCCTGGCCGGGATTCCACAACCTTCGTCTCACGAGGGGAAAAAAAAAAAAAAAAAAAAAAAAAAAAAAAAAAAAAAAAAAAAAAAAAAAAAAAATCAGGCCTGGCCGGGATTCGAACCCACGACCTCTCGCTTCCCATCTCGGGACAAAAAACGTTACACAAAAAAAGTGGACATTTAAAAAAAATTATTGGGGGTCGGCCTAAGAATTGCATAGCAATTAATATATATATATATATAATAGATGATATTAGAAAGGAGATACATAATAGTGAATCAAATATTTTTAATAGTCTCGATTTGAGACGTATATGGTAGCGTGGACCTTGCTCACGTTCTGGCCATATTTCGAGCGATTGGATTTGGTAATAGTGTAGTAAACTGGTTTAAATTTTCCAATAGAATTCAATGTGTTTGTACACATCAGGGTACACCATCACCCTGGAATTTAGCTTCTAGAAGGAAGCCACAGGGTACGACATTATCTGGATTGGTTTTTGCAATATACATAAATGAATTATCAGAAGCTATTCTTTTTTGTAAAAGAATTATTTATGCAGATGTGATTTGTATGTCAGAACAAAAAATCAGGACTTAGAAGTAAATGTTCAAAGGGTTAACGATGATCTTCAGAACTTGTGTGCATGGTTGAAGAGACATGGGTTAGTGATAAATTTGGAGACCTGCTCAGGCCAAATCATTCGGAGGAACTTTAAACTATATGATAATACTAAGAAAGAACTGTAAAAGATGACACATATGCGCTTAAAGATATGTGCGCTTGAAGGTTCGGAGACTGACAATTGATCTAAAGAATTAAAGCGTGGTTGTTTTCAAGGGAAAAGGAGAAAAGCTCAATCAGAGACAGAGATAGAAACTGGGACATCAACCAATCACCGTTTGATCAAGAAAGAATTTTTACGATTGGCTCAACTTCATTCTTCCCTGGGAGCCATATTTCAAGGACAAGGTCTCTGTTTCAAAGTACGCTATACCGTCGGTTTGGTTATCTGATTGGCTCAGGGAAGGTACCTTAACAGTAAAACCATTAAACTGTTTCGATAATACGTTATTATATATATATATATATATATATATATATATATATATATATATAGTGAAAGCTTTGTGTTCATCAGGTCAAATAGGTAAAAAATTGTATATATATATATATATATATATATATATATGAATCGCAGTTCTTCACAATAAGCCTGGCAAGGTCATGCTGAGTGACTGTAACGAGTACTTTCTACTCTTTTTTGGTAGACATACCTACCTACTAATCAAATTATGTATGACGAATGTTCAAGTAATATACACATTTTTATATTCACCTGCTGCATTGATTCAATCTGATTGAGGGATTTGACGAAGTTTGTACCCTGCTGATGCAGAGCTTCCAGAGCCGCCATGCGATCCAGTGTTCTGGGAAGAAGTTGGGACATTTCCTCAGCTGTTTTTGCCAACTCATAGAGCTCTCGAATCTATCAATTTTAATCCATATAAGCTTCTTATTCAGGGTAAAAGAAGCAATTTTTTCTAAGTTGATAAGTGAAAGCTTTGTATTCATCAGGACATCAGGTCAAATAGGTAAAAAAATAGGATTTAGGATAAGAAGCATGCAAAATTCAAGAATATAGTAACTACGGCCAGATCAATTAAATGAATTAACGAATTTACCAAGACACAGACACATCGATTGACGAATAAAGTAATGGATAGTTCCAAAATTTGACAATGATTGGGGTGTTTACTACTGAGAAAAAAATTGAGAAAGATAGTCAAGATACCTTGTTATCTCTTTCAACATCAGAAGATCCAGTAATGGCAGATGTCCTCTCTGCGACTTGGTCCATCTTAGTCAGGAGTCCTGTCATCCTGGCCTCTATTGCTTCCAGTTGTGTGGTGTCCAGAAGTGCCACTTTACTTGCCACTAGGCGCGACATCTCCGCCAGGCTTCTGTCACTACCCCCACCAAGCCTTCGCTGAAACACAAAGGAGGATTGAGTCAATGAAAATATTCATAATTTAATAGATGCAGGATAAAACTGATACGACATGTGTAAAATATGGAAAAATTAAGAAAATAATCATGGAGTAGATTTCACAATTTGCAACTCAATTTTATTAATGATGAAGTTACTTGGTCACATTCCAAGGGAGCCATCATAACATAAAATATGTACTAGATCCCAACCTAGAGGTTTAATTTATTGTCTTTTGTGAGCTGTGGTAGACACAAACCTTCTCTATGATAGGAATATCAAGCTAATGAATACAAGTAGCAGGGTAGTGTTGTGAAAACAATATCAACACCACAGAGGTATTTAAAAAAAATGTTTTTAAAAAGGGCTGGCAGAGGTAACATTAAAGGAGTCTAGCAGTTATCTAGGCCTAGCAGTTACCTAGGCTCTCCAGCATTCTAGGTGCAACGCTTTGGTCTTATCAATAAAAATTACAGATACAAACTTAATTCTGTTACTCTCTATCTCTAAATTACTTTTTGGTCGTTTCATTAGTAAGAACGAATTCACTCAAATTGATTCTCATTAAACAATTATAATAACCAACAACTAAAACATATCATAAAAAAAGCCTTATCTAGAAAATTATATGATAAGATGACAAGTGTAAATCCATATATATATATATATATATATATATATATATATATATATATATATATATATATATATATCAGAGGAAGACGGATTTAAAATAGCACTCGAGGTAAATTTAACACTATATTGTGTAATGCGCTTCGACAACTACGTTCAGAATAATGAGGTGAACTCAAACGAGAGGTAGTTTTCCAGAGGTCGCTAGCACTGAACAGAGCTCTTGAGGGGCGTAGTAAGTAGGTACCCTGTTTAGTTTTCTTTAGATTAAGTTCGTAAAACTGGTGGTTCATATTTGGAGTCTGGACCCCTGTCTGTAAACATGATTCTTTGGTGCTCCGTGATTTTGTGACACAAATATAGTGATTTATGTAAATTTGGCTTCAAATAAAATTTTGTGATGATATTTTAGTGACATTCATTGATTTTCTTGATAGTTTTGGTGGGCCCGACCTCAGTTTTTATTGTATTCAGTGTTGCTAGACCCTGTCCTTATTGTAGATGTTAAAAAGGGGTACAAATGGGCAGTGGCAGGGGTATGAGTGTATGGAATCCCCCAGAAAACTCTGAAAAGGGTGTTTAAGGGCCACCAATAATACTCTCTTTTTGGATTAGTATGATTTTGAGTTGTTAATTCCAAAACATTAACGCTTCTTAAAATAAATAAGAAAAATTACAAAAAAGGCTTATTCTTAACCTTGAATAATGTTAACGTTAATGTTCGTCGAGTAGACGAATTTCCAAAAACCTTTCAGTGATTCTAAGAGAATGGGGGGAGCTTCAGGTATGCTTCCACGGATTAGTTGGCATTGAAACGGCGAAGAGTTTGGAACGTTGGGAGTGCACCTTGCTGAGTTATTTTTCTTTTCCTGAGAGTCACATAGTCGACGAGACGAATGAGTTGCAGTGCAAATTAAGTTTAAGTTCGTAACAGGGATGAATTGATCACATTACAAATTAATTTTATACTGGTCATAGAGATTAATAGACTGTTTATTATATTTGTACACTCATGAACTATAAGAGATAACAATTTCTCAGCCCTAAAAAATTTACTCGATGGTTTTTATGATGTCGAAAAATGCGTGGTTTTTTACAAATTTTATGAAAAATAAAGTTTAAAATGTTTCTAACGACCAAGAATGTGATAATTTCTCAACTTTTTTCCTTTGAATAAACTAGATAACTCATCGAATATTCAATCATTCCATTTCCCAAACACCAAAAAAACGCCTACTATTTTGGTCTATTCATCAAGATTATTTGTATAAGAAATATTAGTTGATGCTTGATGTAAGGAAGAATCGAAGAAAGTAGGTAAAGTATTTCAGGTTTCTGAGATCATTGATTCAGGGACTTTAGGTATTTTTATAGAGCCTAATAAGGAAGAAACTCGCCAAAGTCTACAAGAGACCAATAATAAATATTATGTTAAAATATTAAAAAATAAATTTTAGTAAAAAATGTAGCATTTTGACTGGCCGACGTGAGTCCGAAAATTTATAATATAAAATGCACCGGTTTTTGACATTTCATGTCTTTGCTATGGCACACAACCAAATTTTCGTTATGTCACGTTACGTTACGTAACGAAATATGCTCAATTTCTGATGATTTCCGCTTACAACCGAGACGTTGCTAGGGAAATGGTACTTCGTCGTTTTTCATCCCACAAAATTCGTTCACCATTCGTTCGAAAGCTCTCGATTTATCCAATCATATTATGTTAACTACTGCGAAGTGCGTGGCCAACAATCACAGTTATGAGCATGGTTATTTGAATTATTGTTTACACACAGGTGATCATTCTCAATAATTGATATTGTGAACATGATTGCAACCGCTTGTTAATTTCTGATTGCATACGAGTTTGCTACACATACCAACGCGTCTGCAACTGAAGACATGAAATGTTCCAATGTGTTGCAGACTCGTATGCAAGCGTTTCGTCTTTACATTCTTTCTTAGTCGATTACAAATTTTTCCATGTTATTCATCCTCAAAGTTTGAACCAGACCCCATTAAAGTGCTGGTTTTTTTTTTTTTTTTTTTTATGTAGGTACCCTTTGGGTAATCCAAAAACTTTTGGATTTTTTTTCTATTTCTATTGATTTTCACGTACAACCAATGTGTTACTAGCGAAGTTTAACTCACTTAGTTTTCATAACAGGAAAATCGTACGCCATTTTTTAGACTGCTCTTATTTTATCACAACATCTCATGATCCCTAAGCCATTGTAGTGTCAAGGAAAGCTGGTTTATTACGCTAAGTTATAAACTAATATTGCTAAGTAACCATAATGAACTAATAAATGTGAAAAGTAGGTACTAGGTAAATGGGGTAGGTAGACTATTGAGTAATAGGTGATTGTAAGCAATTGTAGGTACTAGACCAGTGTTTCTTAAAGGGGGTACATGGATGAAGTCCAGGGGGTATTTGAGAAGCTCTGTGTACTGCGGGGTTATAAATCTACAAGCATCGTTAAAAAAAATAAAATAAAAAAAAATAAAATAAACAGGAAATGAAATAAAATGCACTTTTAGCGGGGGGGGGGGGGGGGGGGGACACCCTGTATAGAATATAGGAATAAAAATTAAAATTGTGTATCAAGCTCATTTTTTAAATGTTTATTAGTCTTCCTTATCGGGGAGGTATTTCTGCTGCACCCTGTATTTGTATAATCAGATATGTATGACAGAATATTGAGGAATGCATAATAGTACGTTGGTTCCTTTGAATTCAAGGAAATAATTAAATGATACAAACCAAAGTATCAGGTGAAGTGGAAATGAGGGAGTTGAGTTTATGGATGCGTGCTTCAAGTTCAGCTATCCGTGCAGCTTGGGCCAGCTGGGCCTGTTGAGGGCGAGATAAGACTTGATACTTTACTTCACAGGACTGACCACCTTGCAGTATCTCGTTTACGCTCGAATGTCTGGAGGAAGCATCTCCACCTCCCAGTTTGTCCAAGTCTGTCAGCATTTTTCTGCAATTATCCAGCAAAATGAGATCACTAATAATGCGTACTTCTTCAGCACATTCGTCAAATGTATAAGCAATTGTGTAAGCAATGTGTTTGCAGAATGCCAGGAAAATTAATCGAAATTAGCCTGTGATTTAATGCGGTTTTATACAGGGGCAAGGATTTAACACGACCAAGCCAAAATTTACTAATACAAAAATGGTTAGAGCATAGCTGCTGGCCATGTCCAGTTTTGTTAACAAAGTTGATTACCACCCCGTTCACTTTGTATAATATAACATAAAACAAGAATACTTCCTTCTCTGCAATAAAAGTCTGTGAGGAGCCGAGTCCTGCTTTACATAATCATTGTTATATAAACGTTATAAGCATGTTCCATGAATTTTAATTTGAACTGTAGGCTTTAAGCAGAAAAATCTGGGAGGTTCACGAGCCCCCCCCCCCAACCTGGCAACGGCCAAAGGGCAGAGTGACATTTCTAATTGACATACGGTGCTAAAATTAGAAATGGAGCTCTGTTTTTTTCTTCCAAACCAAATTTTGGTCTAGATTTGTTTGTAACATACTCGAAATTCAGGGGTTTAAAATTTTATTGTGGAAGAGGTTTACCTAATTCCTACTAAAAACCCGTTTTGTTTTCACTGTTATATTTTCTTTTCATATTAGACCCATGTGTGAAATTCTTCTATATATATCCATTTTTTCAAATAGGTACTGCGTCATTTATATTTTTCTATTTATATTCTATTTATTGGTAAACCACAGGGGGACCTCTGTTCTGAATTCGTGCAACGTATTTTTGGGCTTTCCTCTATGAATAGAGAAGGTAAGAGGAATCGATTCAAGTAACTCTCCATGGAAAGGGAGCGCACCATGGAAGGGGAACCGGTATTCAACTAGGAAGCAGAATCCCCTCAGATTCATATTAGTTCCTTACTTAAACTCCTGCACTTTGTCAAACCTAGGTCCACAGTCTCTCTTCATTTTTATACTCAATATAAGCTCGGTAATTCTTTTCTAACTGCCGAACTTCTTCCTTAGACCGCAAGTAGTATTCTTCCCCTTACAGACCGTACGGTGATTAATCAGTATTCATCGAACCTCACCTACCTATATTCAGTACCAAGAGCAAACAGGGGTTCTCTGGCTACTGAACTTGAAGTACTAATCCTCTCTCGGTCTACAATGATACTCTCTGAAGAAAGTTAAATTCACTCTCTGTCGCCAAGCTGATCTCTTTCAACCTGCTACCTCATTCAGTAACCAAGCTCTACTCAGTAAATTATCTCAGAGTTGATTATTCAGTCTGAATTTTTTAAAAGTTAAATTAACAAAAATAGCAATAAAAAAAATCTGGGCCAGCTCACAACTAGGTCAAGATCCACATTTTGAGAACCACTTACTTTATTTGGGCACCCTGGGGATCAGCGAGATTGCTAACCAGTTCTGTTCCAAGAGAGCGATCCAGCCTCAATTCCTCCAATTGGCGGTTCATGGTCTCCAAATGGTTGATGATGGTGCTGTTGGGCACTTCAGCTGACTCATCTTCCTTCCAAACGAGATCAAATATTACATAAAAAACGTGAGCAATTGATTGAGAGTCTAGTACTAAAACATTTAACTACCAATTTGGGAAAATTGAAATCAACAACTAACTACATCAAGCAACTCAGACGAAATTTAACAAAGTGGATGAGTCTGCCAACATCATCCACAACTTTTTCTGATAAATATTGCGATGTTACAAAAAAAATCCTCTATGTTAGTGAATATACGAACAAAATTAAGCTATTGCGATGGCTTCGATGCTTTCTAAAATGAAAATTTTCAACATTTTTTCATTAATTTTGGAACAATTTGAAACGATTTCTGAATTTTGACATGTTGGGATATGTATAAAAGTGTTCAGGCGCCCGATGTGTTACCTTGATCTTTGTGATTTCTTCCATCAATTCCTTCATTTCGCATTTGATTCGTTGGTACTTTTGAAGAGGAGTTTCCTTCTCTCCTTCTCCTACCAGCTCCCACTGACCGGATCTATAATAGAAACATCTTAAAATACTTCTTGCCATGCTGTTAACAATATTATTCATAATTTAAAAAACAGGTAAGAACTTAATTCCAAATTAAACATAAATATGCACCAGGGTATAACGTCATCCTCAAACGTTCGAGTTGTTATTGTCGCCCACCAAAGAATCAAACCATATAATTTCCCACATTAAGATTCAGCAATGTTAAAAAATTCCTAGTGGCAATTGCACCGCAGAATTAAGTTTGCGCTTCAGGATTTTAGAGAGCGACACCATTTGAGCGCACTCAACAGGTTAATTATTTGAACATTACAAACATTAATTCCTAAAGAAACATGTTTAGTAATGTGAGTTTCAAGTCCTAAACATTTTATTATTATATGTTCAACCAAACATATTATTGAAACAATTATTTAATCAAACTGATAATATGTTTATGATATTCCATAAAATAATAGAGAAATTTGGAAACGTGTCCTGTAACTTATGAGAAGGGTTTAAATCCAATACACCAGACTCTTTATTCACCCAAACTGGTCTACAACCGTGGTTCCGAGTATTTTTTGAATTGTTGTACGTTGGCCCATTTTATTTTGAACCTAACGATGAACTTTTACATATACCTTTCAAGAGCATTCCTCATCCACAATCTCAAACTTCTAGATTTTGTTCAATCCGTGCTTGCTCTTGTTCCATTTGTTCTCCGGTTGCAGCATTTGGGAGTATTTGAGGTTGTATTTTATTTCTCTGTAACTCTTTGGATCTGGTTGGTAATGGAACTGTTAAGGCCCTCTGCACTATGGCCTTAGCTGGCCGAGTAAGTTTCCCTCTCAATGGGGAGATTGCACTAAAACCCTTGATCCTTTGGGGCAAGGAAAATTAACAGCATCGGCATCAAAATGGTTTAACCTTTTTGCGCCTGACTTTTAAATGCCCGCGGGGCTCCCCAGGCCTGGATTTAAAGGGCCCGCTCGGACCAAGCCAGCTCTCCTGTCCTGACTTATTTTGCGTTTTTTCACTCTTACGTTCTAAAAAGCATTACAGGTTCAAAATTCGTTCAAATTTCATCAAATTTTGAGATAATGTTTGTTACATCATATAGTATTCAATCATGTAAAAATATCCAGTATTTTTCTATATTCAACCGTTTTTCTAAACAGTTTTGTTCCAAAAATGAGGTGAAAATCAAAATAATTCAACTTCAAACACAGGGAAAGGTAGACACAAGTTCAATAATTTCTTCGTCCGTGAAAGCAAGACGATTTCTTCGCAACATTTCACGTAAAATACCACGGATGGAATAATACAAGACAAACGAATACGAAAGGGCAAGCGGTATTGGAGCTTCTGGGAGGAGAATGGTAAACCCTTCCTCCCCAGCCCAGTAATGTCGAATGTTCAATGTAAACACAGTCCATAGTCTTCCAACTACCGCTCTGAGTCCAAAAAACCATGAATGACAGGAGGAAAAATTAATGTAGTGACGTCATAACAAAACGAAAAGGAAACTGTATATATGCGGAGCCCGCAGGGAGGTGATCTAAGGTCGGACTGTATATATGCGGACCCCGGCAGTGACGTTCACCTAGGTAGCTCCACATATATGCGGACCCCGGTGCAAAAAGGTTAAGGTTTCAAGGGCGTAGCATCCAAACTTGAAGTTATTTTTTCGATAACAACCGTGTGTCAGACGAAATGTACATCTGCTTGTCTGTAGAAACGTTTAAGGTGGGTTCTTCTTAACTAGAGTTGACGAAACTTGCACAAAGCTCTGTACAAATAGGAACTACGATCAGGGTCGGCCGTCGTCGGATGAGATTATTGCATTTTTTCTCTCACATAATACTTCATGGTAAAGGATTTTGAAGTCCGTTTCTTGGAACAATTTGGAGCTTTTTTTTTAGCCTTCTACACATAAGAAACCATAAAAGTACGTATATTTTTTCATATCAAACAGAAAAACGCTGCAAATTATTTCACAAAGGTTTATTATTTTTTCAATTGAGTATGATCGTAGTTTTAGTTGGCTTGCGTACGTCATAAGACCCGTCCAGACTCCTCGGCGTGTCCTATTATTTCGAGTTGCCACAACCTATACTTCTATAATTATATATAGGCATGTTTATATTTCTCGATTTGAGCTCCTATATATTCAAATAATTATTGCCTTAATAATATCATTATCTATTAGTAGTAACTTTTGTACCTACGTACAAAAAGTTGAGAGGATATGTTATTAAATATGCGTAGGCAAAGCATTGGTGCCGCGGTGTGTTACTTGTAAAAGTAATATATATCCGTTATCCTACGCCCCTGGCGCCGTTCTGCTACGCCCCTTGTGACGTGACGCTATGCCCCTACAAGGCGCCTCCTCCCACTCCCCCCTCATGACCCTCTGCCAATGTTTTCATCATTCCACTAAGCGTGCCAGGCGTGCGTGCGTACGTCAGTCTAACACTCAAAGCCTCGAAAAAAAAAAAAAAAACACTTTTTCGCCAATTTTTGGCTCATAGCACCCTTGGGTGTGGAGCGATCGAGCTGGCGAGAAGTTTGGACCAACTAGACCCCAAGAGGAGTCCATGTACGAAAGAACGGATTTTTTAAGTCAATTCTAAGGCCTTTTATGGCTCGGACGGCGAACGGCGGACGGACATTGCAAATTTTGATTCTACGCAATTTGAAACGTAAAATGACAAAGTTTGAGGGGGGGTTGTAAAAATTTTTTGCGATTATTGAAAATAATAAACCAAAATAGCAATGAAGACGAGAAATCTGAAAACAATTACCTTTTTTTGTTCTTGCCTACAATGGAAATGAGTAATACTGAAAACCATATTTCCTCATCCAAAAAAAATATATAAGCACCCAACATCAAGATACACAAAATATCAAAATTGAGCAAATTCGCCCATATTTGACACGTTTTCTTCAGTCCTCATGTACAGAATCAACACAAATCGTACTTTATCATTGGATTTCCTGCTTTCTCACACATTCTGGAAGGTAGAAACCACACGCTGCTACATTTTATTGGTATTGTAAGATTTAAAAAAAAACATATTTTTTTTTGTTCGGTGTCACGGTATTTGGGTGTATGCCCCACTGTGTGGCGCAAGGCTGAGGATGGCCAAGCTTCATAGCAATGGAAAACTGAAGGTTCGTTCGGCTAAGGATTCTGGACGAGTTCAGGACGGGACGGCATTCTGAAAGGGGAGGGGATAGGATCAGTTCGGTACCGTTCTTAACCGAACGCCTTCTGAACTCGTACTGAAATGGTAGCCAACACTGCAACCTTCTTCATTTTTTTATGTATTTTTTACGGTATTTGTCTGTTGTCTTCTCTCGTTTATATAGTTTCAGTGTAGATTTTTAAACGTTTACGAATTTGATAGTTATACTTCTTTGCACACAAAAACCTCACATATCAAGACAATTTAACATAAATTTAGTATAATAGGTACCAACCTACCTACCATCATTTATGAAAATGAGAAAAACATCAAGAGAAAACCAATAAATTTTTAGTTGCATTCAGTGACTAGGTATACATTATTATATTCCGAAACTTCATCGTACTCGTAAAAATCTGAGTCAACCATTTTAACTCAAAATTATTCAACAAAAATGACAAGACGGCACACGCAAACAGTAAACAAAAATATTTAGATAAGTGAAACGATGATAAGACGATGTGATAAGCAAAAATATCTAGTGCGCATGTCTCGGACTATCGGTCCCGACGAAAATCTCAGGACTGGTTGAACTGGTCCTGGACGGTAATGGATGCCTAAACGAACAGCGGACTGTCGGTACTGGACGAGTCCTACGCCTAAACGAACGCCACAAAGGGGGCGTGGTCAGTCCCGAACCGTTCAGAATCCTTAGCCGAACGAACCTTGAGAAAGCATCAGCTGCCGTCACACGTCCGCACACTGGCAACCACAAGGACAACTGCGACTGGCCGATGAAGGGTAGGACGATCTGTGTAGCTCTATTCTACCTTGTCACTTGATTCTCTTTTGCATTTTCATTTTAGCGAATTTTCGTAGAAAATGAACTTTGCAATGGCTCAAGAAATTTTAAAGTCTACATTTTTGAAAAATTTCTTCATTGAAATCCTGAGGTATTTCGAAACGAATCCTAGAGTTTAACGCTCATGTATATATATATATATATATATATATATATATATATATATATATATATATATATATATGTATACATGTGTGTGTGTAAATGTATTTATATATTTGTGTCATTCCAGATGATAACTCTCCTTGGGATTGAGATTAAAATTCCGTTCTTGCGCCAAAAAATCAAGATGTCCAAACGAAAGGATTAGCTCGTTGGCCAGCACTTTTTGAGCATATTAAATTGGTCAAATTTCAAAAAAAGAGCTAAAAAATCACTAAAATGGCTAAAAATTGGTAAATTTTTATTTGTTGACAGAATATTGCTCAAATAAAAGTTTTAAACTATAAAATAGAACATTCAACAATTCATGTACAAAACTATGCTGAAAAATGTACTTAAATCCCATTAAAATTTGCTAAAAAATCTATAGAGACTGCAAAAAAGCTAAAAATTCAAAACCTCTATTTGAATAGTAGGTTATTATTTAGAATTCGCTTCTTGCCATAAAATAAATAGTTAACAATTACCTTGCACTCAAAAAGCTCAAATTTCAAAACAATTTAACATTATGCAAAACGGTAATTTACGAAAATTCGCTCATACTATCATGCTGCATGATTGGAACTTTGTTTCGTGATTTGGGGCTTCTGGAGTATGAGTTGGTGAATGGGGTAATATAGCTATTAACCGCTGTGGCTATTTCCCTGGGAGTTTCCTACCAAGCATATGAAGTTTTGGTGGTGAAAAAAAACAATGAATCAAGAAATTATGGCGGAAGGTATGGATTAACGTGTGCTTAAAAAATCGGTGGAAACTACAAAAAAATACCAAAATTATCATTTATGTCACTTTAAGAGGAATTCGTTGTCACTGGCAAGTCGAGTACCGGGGGGCAAGTGGATGTAAAGACATCATCATCATCAGGCCATCAATAGTACTGTATTCATTCAGTTAGTCTGTCACTTCCTGTCAGTACTGATTCAACGGCCTAATAATGATGTATTTACAACGAAAGCAGTCGCCCCCAGTACTCGACTTGCTTGAGTCGATGGATTCCTCTGAAAGGGATGTAAATGATAACTTCACTAATACTGCTAGCAGAAAAAAAATCTAATAACAGAAAATACCAAATACCAAAAATTGTATATTGAATAAGGAGACAATGATGATCCCAATGACGGCTCTGCTCTCTCGATCATCCTACAGGCCAGCTCTCTGCGTGACCAACTAACTTCAGTTCAGCCTACATGAGAAAATTCGACGCTTGCTACCTACAGACACACTTCCTACTTACAGACACACTTCCTACTGTCATACGTCACCTCCTATTCCAATTTTCCTCCTCCAGCAAATGAGAATGATATTGACAAACTAGATCAGCTCACAGATCGTCTTCTGCCCCACAGCCTCTACCTTACTACTTCGAGGACAAACCACTCAGAAGATATTTCTTAATCACAACGTCAAATAACATCTTCCAACAACCAGTAAATCAAGAGACGACTTATCAGAGACGAACAATGCCCTTCACAAATATGCTATTTCCATTGTAGAGCCATCCCCACAGTGATAATCAGCAAGAAGTCGTGCCCATTAAAGAACAATCTTCAGAAAACGCATGGACCAATGAGAGGTAAACTTTTCAACGGCACAAACGCCTAATCATCCACTCCGAAAAATTCCGACTTAACTTCTTGATTGACACCAGCTCAGACATCTCTATGCTACCCAACAACATAGTAAAACACACTCACTGACTACTTATGGTCTCTATGCAGCTTACCATTCCCAGATCAAAACTAATGTCCATTCCAAAGAAGTACTCAAGACAGGAATCATTGAACGATCAGGATTACTGTGGTATCAAGCAGAATGAAGACATCAGACACTGCGGAGATTATGAACAGCTAAACAGCCAGATGTCCAGACCGCTACACCATCCCTCATCTGTATTACTTCAAACAACCTCTACACGACACGAGCACCTACAAACTTTGGGCCATGAAACACACCACAATCATGAAAGAGATCCATGGACTATGTCCTTCGTGATCTACTTTCTGTTCACTGCTATCCAGATGGCCTTCTCGCCTCTTACACGTCACGAAGCTAACAGCTTTATGATACCACCGCCTTCACAACAATAAACCTCAGTGCCAACTACCACAATCATGAGTAAAATTCCTCGATCATCTCGACAACAAAAAAAGGCATTATCCCATTGCCCGAAAAAACTTCTGTCATCTCAAATTTTCTCAAGTTCAAAGCAGTACAAGTCTTAGAAACCTTTTTGGGACTTCTACTTTTCTAATGACGAGCCATACCCAACTCAGCACCAAGAAACAAGACAACTGTTGAAAACTGTAGTCACTTTAGCACACCCCTGCTCGTTTCAACCTCTCGTCCTCTACACCGACTCTCCAGACTTCGCTGTGAGAGCTGCACTACACTACCGAGAATGGTTGATACAAGTGATACATAAATAGCTCGTAATAGTTGCCGTGGATGGTGCAACCCTCTAGCCTTTGTCAAGGCCCATTTCAATAGCCATTTTTAGGGCCACTCAAATTTAATATTTGATAATTTTCCAATGACTTGTTTCTTCTGTACATAATGATACAGTCTCTGTGGGGGGAAACGTGATGATGAAGTTACACCTCCTAGACATCACTCCTGGAGCTGTCCTCTACAACATCCATGATCATCTGCAGCTGTCTATAGCCAATTGTTACATTCAACTACTTTTTACCCTACTACCTACTATAATATTCGTCCTTACTTTGGTTGAGATTAGTGCGGGTTCAATTCATATCCAGGTAGTTGCCATACATTGTTGCTCCAAGAAGTTGCCACATTAACGCATACCCGGTTTACCACGGATTATCGCATTGCATATTTACCAGTTGCGAAGGGCGGCCAGTTCGACGGTAAAGTTATTTTAGATTCCGATTGCCTATGATCTTCCTGAATCGTGGGTGAGCTTACTGAAGTGAGCTTTCTCAGGGGATCAGATGGATTCCGTCATTTCATTAGACTCTTGTTGTCCAAGAGCGGCTCTCAGAAGAATTTTAATGTCCTAGGGTGAACTGGAAGCACCCAGCTCAATCGGCTGATCAGGAAAGAACCCACAATTTTATTCATTTCTCAATGTCCCAGACAAATTTCAAAATCCAAGGGTGAGAAGGAGGGAAATTAGCTAAGTCAGCTGATCTGATAGAAACTCGTCATAGCATTAGTCTCTTAACCCTTTCACGACGGCCGCCGTATTAATACGTCGGCACAAATGTCCTCCGTAACGCCTAACGACGTATTAATACATCGGCCATCAAGTGCTCCGTAACGCCTGCATTCGCGTTTTCGAATTTCCCTCCATTCTATCGACTCTCATGCCATCCATTGAGAGGCATTGTAACTAACATTTACGTCAATAGAATGCGCTGAGATCAAAGACTTTGTCGAGAGTTCTTATTCACATCAAAATAGCAGGAAAAACGTTGACTTGGACACTTGTTTTTTGCCCGCATTTGGTCTTTGTCATAATTTTACTCATATATGTTTCCATACTTGTACTTTCTTTTACGTTTTTATTCCTCACAGGTGGACGGATGAAGGAATTCCTAACGAAATAATAACCGGGAGTGACAGTGAGTTAGGTAGTGATGTGATTGACGTTGAAATTGAATTTCGTTCAACAAACTTTTTGGATCAACTCAAAGACGATTGTTTTGACGATTTTCTCAATGATGGTGATCATGATACTCGGGGCATTTCAAATTCTAACATTCTTGATCCAGTTCCGAAAAGCGAAGGTGGTTCACCGCGCGCGGAGGGCCAATTATTCAGGCAGGTTGGAGGGCTCGGAGGCAGTCAGGCCAGGCGCGTTGCAGTGGCTGAACGACGCCCGTCGCGAAGGGGTTAATATCCTAGAGGGGCTCCCTGTCAAATTTCAACTTGTTTGGGTGAACAGGCGAAAATATTTAGCTCTATTTTTTTCGGAAATAAATAAATATTGGTCTCGTTTTTTTAGCAATAAGTATGTACTGGAAAAAAGCGTGTCCGTTTCTTCAACTTAGCTACGATAAAACTCTTCCCGACCAATATTGCATCAGTTGATGAGGTGTTTTAATATCAATTTTTGATGATCTATTTTTTCGAATAGAAACTACTTGACTCAACCCACCTAAATCTTTTTGGTATCGTTCAATTGGTTATCGAAAGTTCTTCATGCCCCACCAACATCTGACATGAAAAGATCGACGCATGTCGGATTTGCCGTAACTAAAAAATTGTTTACCTGGGCGACGTCATTAGGGAAAGCCAAGTTCTCGATAGAGGAGTAAGTATACAGGATTGTAACATGGCCCATCCCAGGAACTTTCTCGTCAATTCGTGCCCACCCGAATGGAAATCGGTGATGCAATTTTTGAGTTTTTGAAGCACACACAAACCAATTTAACATTTTTATAGATATAGATTCAGTTCATCATTCCAACTCATTGTATTCTCGTCTTCATCATCCTCAAACACCGCAGTAACATTGATTTGTGGAGCGGTGGCGCTATTGATGAGATTCAAAACATTTATAATGAGCTGAGAATCGTCACTGACCCCAAGGAGGAAGACAAAAGTATGTTAAGGATGAAGAAGGAAAGTACCTGTAAAGGTAAGCGCACACTAGTACTGTGACGGGATGTACTGTGCTTATCAACATTAATGGGCTACAAAGCAATGCAATGCAATTGGACCCGCTATGGTACTAGTATGAGCTTACCTTAACGGGATTTTGTAGGTTATGGTGACATTCTTGTGCTGTATGCTTACATAATACTAAATCCCTTATTTCTACATATCTCCTGGTAAAGTAGAGCTTGTTGAATAACCCATTTCCTCATTTTTCAATCAGTAGAAAAATGTGCTGTCATATACCCAGTAAAGCTGGTAACAATTACACATCTAATTATTGTGCATTTATATAGATTTGTATTATATATCATTACTTACTGTGCGCAGTATCCAGTTCGATGCTTCCTACTGAGCCTGTCAGAAAAGTCGACACTTCCAGAATCAAGCACCTTCCCTTTGAATCGGTTGAAAGCTGATGAAGCACTAATGTGGAGATGTTCAATTGACTCCGAATCCTTTCAAACAAAGAAGATGATACAAATTGATTTAAAAACTTTAGACAATCATAAGATAAAGATAATGCTACAGATAGAACAAAATGGGCACGATATGTTGGAACAAACTCGATGGAATCATACCTCTTCAGGTTCTTCTCTGGCTTGATCAGCTTCAGGAAGATCAACTGACTCGTAGACATCTGGCTGATCGTATGCCTGTTATTATATACAGAAACATGAGTTTTGCATAGTTCAATCAATTTCAATTCAATTGAGAGAGCCCGATCCGTTCGGGAAAACAAATGAATAGGTATTAGTCCTAGGGCCACTTTCACCATTTGAGTTAATCAAGAATTAGCGTTAATTATTATTTTTGAGCTTAATCAGACGTTAGAGCGATTTTTCTTTCACCAACACCCGTCGTTGGTTAACTCGTCCTTCAAAACTTGATGATCTGATTGCCGAAGCTGATTAACTAATTACCCAACCCTCGAGGAATTAAGAGGTTAACGGATGATTAAAATAAAGTTTTCAGTGAACGGAGCCTTCAATTTTCACTTTTTAATTACCAAAACTAAAGTAGTATTTAATGAATTTAAGCATCTAAGTTCAACATTGTTCAAAAAACGGGCACAAGCCACTTGAGAAAAAGCATGTTCACTCACATAACCTCCCTCATTGACGAGTTTGTAGGTAGGTGATTGGATCGTTTTCAATAAAACGCAACATTTTTTTACATTTTTTTGGAATTCTCACTTCATCAAATCGAATGAAAAACTTTTGTTATCCTCATAGATAGAGGGACTTGTCAAATGTAGATATTATGTGTCTTATTTTTATAACATTAATTTCATTTAGTGCCTACATCTCTGTAAAGATACTTAGATAACGTTTCTTTTTTATAACAAGCTTTATAAAAAAGGCCTTCTGTCCTTAAATTAGTTTTTTATTTTTTTTATAATATATATATTGTTCAATCCGGGAAGAAAATAAATACACAAATTTACGGAATCCTGGTTCATTTTAATAACGGTAAGGCGGGAGAGCCATTTGGCTCGGACGGGAGACGGAATTAGACTGGTCATACATTTGCCCTCATCGTCCGCAAGGCAGGAGGGCGCTATTTAATATTCCTTATTTAATACCCTGAAGTACGTCAAACTTTAATTGGTTATGGGTTTAGAACGCAGAAATTGCGTTATTTTATAGATTGTGAGTACCAAGTCAAAAGTGTTTCTTCCTAAACTAATCCTTTTCATATTGGGCAAAATTCGTTCCGATGGATTTGTTCAAGTGTAGATTTGGACTTCTTGAAGGAAAAACAAACTGGGCCACATGGAAATATAAAGCTCTAGCCGTACTAAAAGGTATAAAATTACGGATTAGACATAGTCAATGGTAAGCTAAAAGCTCCGACCGACCCTGGAGTAGGTTCTGTTGAACAACTTGCGGAGTACAATACAAGTCTAGAGATGTATACGAAAGCCGACAGTGATGTCCTCATAGTGCTCACCACAAACATGACAGAGGAAACTCTCAAAAAAGTTATGAGGTACACTACGGCATACGAAGTCTGGTTGGAACTCTTAAGACTGTACGATGGGGTATCGGAAGACAAAGCTTACGACTAATGTCTCACATTCTTCAACTATGAAAGATGTCCAACTGAACACATGTCTAAGCTGAAAAATATATGGACTGAATTGAAAATGGAGATCACAAAAGACACAGCAAATCGTGAAATGCCAGACCTTTTTCTAATCTGCAAAATTCTAGGAACTCTACCAGAAAACTATTTCTCTTTCAAAAGTAGTTGGATGTTGATGTCTCGTCAAGATCGTACGATAGAAAACCTGACAACACAGCTTTGTGCATACGAACGTGCATTGGTTCAAAAAGCTTGTAGTGAAGTCAAACAGGAAGCTCTAGCGACCAGAGACAATCAAGTACCTAACGATCAGAAGAAAAAGTACGAACCATTTTGCAAAAATTGCAAGAAAAAGGGTCATAGAGTTCACCAATGCTCTAAATGGAAGGCAGATGGTAAACCTCCTAAGCCAAAGCCCTCGCAAACAAGAAATGACGAGGAAAAGTGTTCGAATTTTACACTAATGGCAAATTCATTGATACTGAATGATGACGATTCATGGTGGGTCGACAATGGTGCTACAAATCACATTACATACCGGAAGGACTTGTTCAAAACTTTTCAACCATTCACTTCTAATCAGACTGTAACCACAGCCAGTGGAGACTCCGTCAAAGCTCTAGGTAAAGGTGACATTACGCTCGAAGCCAGGGTGAACGGAAAGTGGGAAAAGTTTACACTCGGTGATGTATGGTGTGTTGCAGGTATCAAAAAGAACCTATTTTCAGTCCTTGCTGCCCATGACAAAAATCCAAACAGTACGTTTGAATCAATCACTGAGGAATGTCATTTTAAAATTGAACATCTCAGGGTTTCGGGATACAGGGATAGAAAAGGGGGACTCTTCAAACTGGCCATACGAAATATCAAGCCTCTACAGGTAGCACACGTGAACCTGATCACCAGGGAGCATCAACTGCATCTGTATCATGAACGTTTGGCTCATCAAAACAAACGACACGTCAAAGCCACCATAGAACGTGAACTAGGCATAAAAGTTGACCTCGATAGTGAACTATGTGAAGGTTGTGTCTATGGAAAAGCACGTAGGTTGAAGTTTGGTACGAGAGAACGATCCAAAGTACCAGGCGAAATACTTCATGCCGATGTATGCGGACCATTTGAAAAATCTGTGTCAGGATTCAAATACTTTGTCATGTTCAAGGATGATTTTACCAAGTATCGGTACATTTATTTTCTTGGACAAAAATTAGAGGTTTATAGAAAACTTGAAGACATGCTTGCAGAAGCAAGAGTATCGGGACACACTGTAAAAACTCTTCAGTGCGATAATGGAGGGGAGTTTGACTGTGGAAAAGTTCGAGAAATTCTGCAGCACAGTGGAATACAACTCCGTCTGACCATGCCCTGGTGCCCTGAACAAAACGGATGCATCGAAAGGGAAAATCGTACAGTGGTGGAAGCAGCTCGTTCACTCATGCACGCTCATGGAGGAATACCACAAAAACTATGGGCAGAAATGATCAATACAGCCAGATATGTATTGAATATCAGCGGACCAACTCAGGTACCAGGAAAATCACCTTATGAACTCTGGACTGGTAAGAAAGCCTCATTAACACATCTCCGTGTAATAGGAAGTAGATGTTATGCTCATGCACCCAAATGTCAGCGCAGAAAAATGGATAAGAAGGCAGTAAAAGGCGTTTTGTTAGGATATGATGGTTGGGATGGATATAGAGTCTGGTGTCAAGAGAACGATCGAATGATCAGATCACGAGACGTCACCTTCGACGAACAGCCTCTATTAAACGACCCGTTACCTTCCATACATGTACCTGAACAAAACCACCTACCTTCGAATACTGACAGAGACAGGGATCCAGAACCAGAAACTCCTCCAGATTCTTCCCAACATGGAGATAATGAGCTGGATTTGGAGCTTTCCAAACGGGACAACAACAATAATTCAGAAGAGCAGGAGCAAAATGAGGATGACCAGGAAGAGATCACTGGAAGGGTACTACGAGATAGATCATTGCTGAAACAACCTGAAAGATTCAATGATTTTGTTATGAATATACAATCAGAATTGCAATCCTACTTTGAGCCCTCCTCATATAAAGAAGCAATGGAGAGTAGCGAAAAAAGTAATTGGATGGAAGCAATGAAGAGCGAAATCAATTCTCTAAAAGAAAATAAAACATGGAAACTCGAAAAATTACCTAAAGGAAAGAAAGCAATACCTTGCAGATGGGTATTCCGGGTAAAAACAAATGCAGATGGAAGTATTGACAAATTCAAAGCCAGACTTGTCGTCAAGGGATTCTCTCAAAGAAAGGGGGAAGACTACGAGCAGACCTTCAGCCCTGTAGCCAAAACTGGCACAATAAGATCATTACTCAGCATGGCAGCAAGTGAGAGGATGGTACTGACTCAATTCGACGTAACTACGGCATTTTTGTACGGAAACTTGCAAGAAGAAATAGACATGAGCCAACCAGAGGGGTACAACGATAAATCCGGGAGAGTATGTCGACTGCAACGAAGTCTTTATGGACTAAAGCAAGCTCCACGTTGTTGGAATATCCGTTTTACCAACTACTTAACCGACATTGGTTTCAAGAGAAGCGATGCGGACCACTGCCTTTTCATTAGGAAAAATGAGTCAGGAATGGTCGTCGTAGCACTCTATGTGGATGATGGTATGGTTGCAGCTACAGATGAAAACCTATCAAATTCTTTCGTGAATGATCTAAGAAAAGAATTCAAAATAACTGTAAAACCTGCAAGTTATTATCTTGGACTGGAAATTCAACGCTTCGAAGATGGATCAATCAAAATTCACCAAGAAGCATACGCAAACAAAATCCTGGAAAGGTTTGGGATGTCAAGTTGCAGACCAGTAGCTACTCCTATATTGAAGGATGGGAGTGGATCAGAGGTGGCAGAGGAAGAAGAATTTTTCCATACCGACAAGCTGTCGGAGCCCTCATGTACTTAATGGTCTGCACTCGACCTGACATAGATATGCTGTTGGAGTTGCGTCTTGAATACTAGAGAATCCTTCAAAAGAAGACGTTGTTCGCGTGAAACGAATCTTTCGTTACGTGAAAGGAACCACGCACTACGAAATCACGTACAAAGCGAGTTTCAAGAAGGGTGAGCTTGTGTGCTACAGTGATGCAGATCACGGTGGTGACTACGCCACGGGACGCTCAACTACAGGTGTGTTATGCATGTATGCAGGTGGAGCCATTTCATGGTACAGCCAGAGGCAACCAACTGTGGCTATATCAACCACTGAGGCAGAAGTCACCGCAGCTAGTGAAGGAGCGAGAGAAACAATATGGCTGAGAAGGTTGTTCGATGAAGTGATTACTTTGAAGAAAATCCCTCAACTTCAGGTGGACAACGAAGCAGCAATAAAGTTAGCACAAAATCCAGAATACCATAGACGAACCAAACACATTCAAATAAGGCATTTCTTCATTCGAGAAGCTGTTACTGACGGAAAGCTTGGGATTGTGAAGACGCCAACAGAACATCAACTGGCGGACATGCTGACGAAACCATTACACGGCCCACGGTTGATGATTCTGTGTAGATCAATGGGACTTAGTTGATATCTTGATGAGGGAGAGTATTGAGATCACTCTATCATCAAGTATCATCATTGATTTATACAATATGTTTTGGTAGGCAACGTTTGTTTACTACTTAATAAAAACTCACTCGTGTCGAAAAGTTCAATTGTGGTGTTTTATCAAATATTTAATATTTAATATTCCTTATTTAATACCCTGAAGTACGTCAAACTTTAATTGGCGCCACTAATCAAATGCAGTGCTTACAAAATATAAGTTCTTGTACAATTTACATTAATACTTCACAATTTCACTGCACCTTCGGGAGCTCAAATCATATTATTATTACGGAATGATCGGGAAATACTACATATTATCAGAGTTCCATCATTAAATATATGAAAAGCGGGATAAAAGCATTGAACTACTTATGCACTCTGACGGAAGTTTGGGAAGACATCATGTCAACTACGTTTCAGCACTGGCGGGAAATTCGAATTTTGGTCAGGGCTGAACATATACATATATATATATATATATATATATATATATATATATATATATATATATATATATATATACAGGGTGAGTCTCTCGCAAATGCAAAAAAAAAATTTGGGTAAAACTACATCATAAATGGAGTAAAATGCCGCCAACTGCATATTTTTATCTCAATCCGTTCTCGAGATATGATTTTTTAAAGGTTTTTTCAGGAAAACCGTATTTTTTTCCTTTTAAACTCAACTTTCTTCACTTTACTTCATTTAATTTTAATTTTTGACCACATTTTCGGAATCAGCACTAAATTTACTATAAGAATAGTGTACTTGGGTTCTTGAAAAGTACCATCCAAAGGCCCTCACATCAGCTCAAACATTGACGATTTTGAAAAAATAATATTTCTGAAAATCTTTAAAACTTTACTACTCTTCCAAAACGAATCCTAGAAACTGACAAATCTCATGAAAACTGCTTCGTCTGATACTCTTTCCAACGGTATAATCAAGTTTACTTTTATTTTGTTATTTAGTGGAGAAAATGATGTTTTAATGTTAAAAAATGTGGGTTTTTCAATGAAATCGTTGGTTTTCTCGAAAGATGACCCTCCATGAACCTACGAGTATGGGGTCGGTTTCTATGTATTTTTTCACGCTGTATCGAGTGGTAACATTTGTAGATCTCTCCAACTCCGTTATAACCGAGTTTTACACTTAAAATCGCAAATGTTTAGTTTGTTTGTTACGATTAAATGTATGTGTGTTATGGGGTAAAACTAGTTAATTAAAGTTGACTAGCGCCCCTCTTTAAGACCAAAATTAATTACCGTTAATCATACTTGGGATTAATTAATTAATTAATAACATTAAAAGAGAGGGGGTTATGAAGAGTCCAAATGTATTTTCAAAATGTGAAAACGATGTTTTGAGTGAGAGATCTTACGTTGAAAATAGTGGCAGAAGGACTAAACACCCTCGATGTGTAATAATTCGTAGCGTTTTTACAATTCGATCCGCTAATTCTGAACCTACCCAGCTAATCTACATTCAGGTCTTAGTACATTCGCAAGTCTTCGTTTATGATGTACTTAATAGGCGTTAGGACGTTAAAGAACAGAAGTATAAGTAGTTACCTTGTGAGGACGAGAGAACAGCAATCAAAAACAAGTTTGTTCGTACCTACTTGATAAAAATATACCCAAATATTTCGAATTGAAGCCTGTATAATTACTCAGGTAGGTTTATGACCATGCAACCATAAAGCTGAAACTTACGATTCCAGGAAGATGGGCGTATTTAGGAAATGATTTTGAGTCATTCATAGTGTCCGATGAGGTGGACTTATCTGGCAAATTCGGAAATGCGAAGACTAAGGACTCAAATTTTAACTTGAATCAATATTAGAGGAGTACGGACGTTTTACAGGAAAACACTTTCAGCCGAATCGCCACAAATAATAGAGAAAATTGGGTTATGGAATATCTATTAGCAGATGAACGCAGTGAAAGTTCTTTTCATTATGATACGATAACGTTGGATGTGATTCTTTTTTTCCCTGTGATGTGATTCTTTACTTCTTCTCCCACTTCTTCCATAGCACTCCTACGTCCTTATCAATATCATACCACAGGGTTCTTCCACTTCGCCGCTTACTTGTCCCAACACATGAACCTAGGAGGGGAAGTGGACCGGGCGTCTACCCCTTCCCTCGTCGATCGGCGTGTGGTCAGAGGGAGTTGGGAAGAACTAGGCCCCTTCGGGCGGATAGGCGTGGCCTAATGTAAGGTGGAGGGGGGCTTCTTACAGAACCTCGTGAGCTAGCTAAAGGCTGTATCACACTTGCATTTTTCAGCTTTTTTCTCGCATTTTCAATGCTCGAACGTGAAGAAGGCAAAGTGCTTTTTCTCAAGGTCCGCTGTAAATGTTGAAGTGGAATAAGTGCGAAAACAGCGCATTCTGGCAGAATGCAGTTTTATTAAATCTGTCAGGTTAGGGCTCCAAGGGGTTTTCCATTGAATTGTTACCTTCCCAAGGGTTATGTTTTAGCATTTTTCTTGTGTGGAGGTAAAAATTAGAACATGATCTAATTTTCCCAAGGGAGTTTAAAAATGCTCCGCCAGGATGAGCACTGGCCGAAAAAGCTGACCTTGGAAAAAAGCACTTGGCCTTCTTCACGTTCAAAGACATTGTAATAGTAAACTAGACCCACTCGTAGCGCTAGTGTCGCGTTGCAAATTGAATGGTCTGTAGTCGGCCATATTGGGGGCAACATCGTTTATTTATGTGCAATGAAGATTGTATTATTATAGTTTATCTACTCATGAAATTTCTTTGATAATGCACAATGGTTAAAGTGTGCGGCATTCAACTGCACAAATCGCAAAACTGAAGACTGCACACTCTCATTTCACAAGTAAGTATAGATTTTCACGATTTCCTAAAGATTATTTTGGTCTGTCTTAGGCCTCTTGATATGGTAATGCAGTACCTATTGAAGTTGGTAATAATTTTCTTTTTACTAACTTATCAATATGCATGAGCTACAAAGTTTCAAATTAATCTAAACTTTGTTTTGTTTTTTCCACAGATTTCCTTTAAACAAGGAATTGAGAGAATTGTATGAAATTGTTTTTTGTATTGACATTGTATTGTACTATTGTATGAAATTGTATGTAAAATGAAAATAATATAATAACATAGAAAGTGCCATGATGTAGTTATTCATTTACTTATTCAATTGTTCAGCTCCTCTGATCATACTCCTTGCCCCATCCAGGTGAACCCATGGTGTTTGTAAAACTGTGTCTTATGTACAAGATATTGTCTCAATATTGAAATGCAGAGCGATTCTTCTGTTACTTTGGAAGAATGGTTCTGAGATAATCGCTTTTGAATAATGGAAGGATCTTTCACTTTAAAATACCTAACTAACTTATGCCCTAACTATTATAAGTACGGGACCTATGAAAAGTACAATATCGCCACTACGCAAAACTACATGAAATCATATTGGTAAGTAATGCATGCTTTATATACATTTGGTGAGAGTGAAAATAAGAGAAAAAACAAATATATCATGACTTCTCGAACCCCCCCCCCCCTCCCCCAATCAACTCCCTCCACCGACAGCAAATTCAAATAATAAAACTTCCAGTATGAAATTTGAAGCTCCCGACATATTTCTATAAACTATACCGAATTTATAATCGAATTTAAAAAATTATCTCGAAAATCTGACTTGAATAATTAAAACATCATGATTTATTACTATTACCTCCTCCATTCTTCCTCCTCCATAATGAAATTTGAAAATCCTAATATACCTTCCAAAACTAGACAAAATTCTTAGTTGAACAAAAAAGAATCACAAAAGCTGACGATATTAGTTAAAACATCATATTTTACTGTTACCCCCTCCATTCACCCTTTTTCATAATGAAATTTGAAATTCCTGATGTAAGATTCAAAACTAGACCAAATTCATAGTTGAACAAAAAAAGAATCACGAAAATCGGACGAGAATTGTGGCCTAAATAAGTCTGTAAATCGTCATATATGGTTAGATATTCCAAAGAGAAGCAGCTCCCACAGTTTGTCTCTGTTGAAAATACCTATTGCAAAAAATTCATTTACAAACTGTGTTGTCATCATCATAATTGACGTTTTTAATGATTTTAGACTAGGTTTCATCAAGATAATACAAAATATGTTTTCTACGAACACTTATTCACAAACTAGCTAGCCTTACAATTCAAAAAGGGCGCGTGAAGTTGCCCCCAATATGTCCGCCAATGCTCTCTTCAATTTGCATCAGGCGGCGTCTGAGATCCACGCACAGTTGTAGGGCCTTGTTCACGTTCGAGCTGAAAAAATGGAAGTGTGATACGGCCTCAAGAAAGCAAGTCACTACTATTGTTTGTGACCAACCTCGAGGCTTTCGCTTTCCCTCCCCACTGATCCCGACTTTTGCTCGTGCTGTGTTTTTAATTTGTGGTACACTTTTCATTTTATTTCACAATTTTAATTTTATTTGTATTTCTCTTCTGTTAGTTTTTTATTAGGTAGGTATATTAGTTTGATTTAATTCCAGCAAAGCCAAGGTGTATTATTATTTTTTTTATTGTGTCAATTTTTTTTTTTTTTTTTTTTTTTTTTCAGAGTGCTCCTTTTGACGAACTACACTCTTTCCACTTTCCGAATTTTACAATAAGCCGAGAGAAGGAATAATAAACAAAATAGATAGAAATATAAATTAAAAAAAAAAAAATCAATGAGCAAGCATGTCTGAAAACAAAAAACTAGACAGAATCATAAAAATAACAAAACTTAAATAATCAAAAGTGAGTAAAATAAACTGTAAACAAATAAAAAGAAAAACAAACAAACAGTAACAAAAAAACAATAAAATAATCAGGAAATTATGTAAAATAAATCAAATAAAGAAAAATTAATAAATAAAAATGAATTAATTCAATTTTTGGTTAGCAAAGCTTCAAAATTTTGAATTTGGAATCATGATTTGGAGAATGGAAAGAAGAGAATGGAGGTGTGGAAGTGCAGTATTTGTGGAAGCTACTCAAGCCCAAGCATCGCTTTGTAAAAGTACGTTGTTATTTACGTTACCTTGTTGTTGTTACTACAATGTAAGTATTTATTAATCAGTGAAGTTAATTAGGTACAGTGTTTGATGTAATTACGTTGCTGATTGTATTGGTTCGTAGTAAGTAGACACCCATTGGTAAGTAACTTACTGGTGAGTTTACGGTTGTTGGTGCTATCCAAGATCCAACGTGCTGTAATTAATAGTGCTCATGCTAATTTTCCTATGTTCTGTTGAGGATACCCATTTGGGAGCTAGGATCCGTATTTTTGGGACTTGATAGCAGTCACCTCCTTGTTGGCAAGTCCTGGGTACTGGCTTATTAAATTATTGTGAATAAATATCTATATCAGTCTACTGCAGTAACCCTTGAACTGAATAGATTTTATTCATGATTTTGATTGAGCTTGCTGAGAACTGCTTATCAGGCCATTTGCCACTAACAGTAAATGTGTACCTACATTATATACCTACTGTAGTGGAATTTATATATGTTTTACTTGGTGTAGGTAGACCAAGTGGGACATTTTATATTCTGATTATGCGGGTTAGTCCCTGGGGTATTCCTGTAAGGAATGTGAGCGAAATCGCCAAGGTCAGCTTGCTTGGCGGGATGAACTGAGGGATAGTTCGTGTCGCAGCCCGCGTGGAGCACTGGGCTCGCATAGTGGGTGCTGGGTTCGATCAGTTTGGTACTGAGCCGTTTTGTAATATTCCGGCCTAAGATTTATATCTGTAGGAGGAATATGTTGAGCTTGGTTGAGTGTACTGAAAAGTATCCTTTGATTTTTGTACATTTGGAGTGTATTTGACACTCGGATCGGCCGGGTAGCCTTGTGTAGAGTATCGTGGATATTCGGAAATCTTTGTCGAATCATAATGATTGACTTCAGAGCGGGTCTGAAAGGTATCCTCGAACTTTTGTGTAGGTGAGGCTTGATCTAACGTTTCCTTCGTGAATACGTTAGGTGAGAAGGCGATCTCGTCGCGAGGATCGAGCCTTGAGCCGTCGCTAGGAACAGCGGACTGGCCGAGCAGCGGGTAGGTAGCGCTGCGTGGGCTAATAGGCCCGGCCGCGCCGTGTTCCGCCTCCCCTTGCATGAGGAAATAGGACGGCCGGCGTTTCCATCGAAATACCCGAGTTTATTAACTCGTTTTCGATACCTCTATGTATAGAAATAGAGGGTTTAGAAGGTGGACTCGCTTGACAGAGCTTCTTTCCTTTGCTCGGATGTCAGGGTCCTACCTTGTTAGTCTTGAAAAAGACTTCCTTGGACGGTAAAATTAGAGCGTTATGAGCTGAGTAATTTACCGGCGTGCCCACAGCGGTCGGTGACGAGCCTAGTGCTACGAAACCCGGGCGACACGACTAGGAACGTCCCAGCGGGCGTACGATCTAATGAGAATATCAATAGATGTACCGGGTGGCGTCCTGACAGAAGAACTACGTTTGGGCAATGAGCAGGATGAATAATCACTGGACTCGTAGATGCCAATGCGAGATCTGTGTGGAGAGAAGGTATGCCTTGTAGAAAGCAGTAGGAAGCCGTTCTTGAGATGAACTCGGGAGCAGAAGGTTCGTCAGCGTAGAGCGTGTAGAAATCTTCGTACTTCGAGGTGTAGTTGTCGAGAGCGGAGAGTGGAAATGAATTTCGGAGGGCTCCGAGCGGGGTATTTATAGGGAGGTGGCCGCCTCCTGCCGCCTCCTGATTGGTCCGCTTAATTTCATTAATTCGACTGTGTAATCTCATTGGCTCGCACATTGTTTTCTCAGTATCTGCGAGTATGATAGCTGAGCTGGTCCTCCGGGGTGGTTTCCCCACGTCCGTCGTTGCGACGGGGTCCCCGGGGGTGGCTTACGAGCGTCCGTCGCGGAGCCGACGACCTTGAGTTTAGACGGGGACCTCGGGTGGTTTCCCTGCGTCCGTTGTTCAGACGGGGTCCCCGAGGTGGCTGCTGGACCAGAGGTGGTTGCTTGCCGCCTCCTGGTTGGTTCGCCTATTGTCTCTCGTGTAATCAGTGTTTCTGATTGGCGAGTAGGCTTTGTTTGAATTGTCCTTGTTAGTTTTAGAGGACGTTTGATTTTCTGTTTGAGTTTTCTCATTCAAGGCGACTTGGTTCGAGATACTTGTCGCGTCTCTCTCGCCCAGTAAGTGTCTAGGGAGGTCGCCTTGTATGTTATTAGTTAATATTTCACTTTTGAGAGAGAATTTCGTATTTTCTCTCTGGTGAAATATTTTGTTTGACGGAGTTATAACTCGACGTCTTATAAATATTTTTGTGTTGTGTCTACCTCTTTTTGGCCAGCCCTGAAAAGGGCTGTTTGACAAGAGGGGTGGTTTTCACCATACCTACCTATGTGTTTTTTAATTTATTTCATGTTTCCTAATTCTACCAATCCATATCTGCACCTTAAATACATGCGCTCAGAATTTTTTTATTTTATTTATTTATTTATTTTTTCATTTTTTACATCAAACAAAATATCACCAAGTATTTGCATAAAACAATAAAACAGCAAATCCTTGACACAAAGGTTTATTATTTTCTGTTATAGATATCAAACCTGAGACAGAATCCGCTGTTTTTTCCCCATCAATTTATTCAATTACTGAGAATCTAATTACTTAACTACTATTAGAATGATATATTCAGTAGAATACCTCTATTCGGGTGTGTTATGCACTCGTGAAGTGAGTGAATAACACGAATAGACACCTAATTGAGTCAGGTTCAGTAGGTACAGTACCTACAGAAAATTTGATGTTACTTATACTAGAACCTTCAGAAGGCATTTGGAGATTGTTGTTATTATTAACTATATTTCGATAGGAGATGGATCCTGTTGTCAAGGTAATTTCCAATGCTTATTCAACATAAAAAAATTCGTTTTCATTCACACTCATATTGACCTGTTCATCTGTCTCGACCTTACAGGGAAAAAACGAGGAGCTTATTGACTCAGGGGAGTGAAATCTATTCAGATTAAGTAGGTACTTACTATAAAACACATTACTCTCCCATTGAAAGTTTCCGAGTTACAGATTTTTTAAAATTTCAGTCCTTAAATAGCACCTCTTAGAATTGAGCGATTGTTACCAAAAGTTTCAAGGATCATCCTTGGGAGATGAGCGATTTTTAAGGTGGATTTTGTTCTGGTAGTTTGGGAGAAAAGCCGCGGACGGACGGATTTTTTATTTTATTCAATTTTCGGAATCTACGTGTCTTGAAAGTAGGTAAATCAACAAAAAATGTTGACGGGTTAAAAAACATTTTAAAATTTTAAACTTTTTAAAATTTTTCTTGGGCGATCACAATGGTTCGTTATTGAAAATAATAAACCAAATACAATACGAATTTGCACCATACATGTAAAAACCAAAGACTTCCTGTAGAATTGGCTAAAAGAATTCAATTTTGCACCCCAAATATGAAGACAAATGAAAATTCGTTCTATTGCTACTCACCATTGGCAAGATCAAGACACAAATGCTGAAGATAACCAATTTTTCACATCAAACCAAAATTTCAATTCACAGATAAAAAGTAAAAAAAGAAGAAAAAGATTAATTGGCTATAGTGTCATACTACATGATGGGTACTCATTATTGGCTATTTTATGACACAAATGCTGTTGAAAACTAATGTTCCACGTCAAACCTTATAAAAAAATAACAAACGAATAAAAAACAAAACATGGATTGACCGGGGTGCGAGCGCGGTCCAACTGTGTGGTAGGTGGAAAACGATACCACTAGGCTATCGACGGAGGGGCGTGGTGCGTCAAAACACCAAGGCTCTCAAGCAGTTTGGAATAGGCCACGCTCCGAAACCTTTTTTTCCATGACATTAGCTTTGTTCGAGCTGTCCACTGAACTTGCTTAGAGCTCCCCCGCGCAAGCGCATTGAGCAAGGTGGCCGTTCGAGCTGGCCAAATGGCTGCTCCGTGGCAGCTCTGCCATCGTTCGAGCTGGCCCGCTGAGCTTGCTCTGAACTGCTCCGAACTTGCTCAGCCTGCTCCGGCCGATGAGGAAGAGCAACGTGCTCCGCGCATGCGATCTAATTAGCGTAGGATAACCTGGTATATCCTTCCTCAAACCTCCATAACCTGATCAAGGTTCGTCAACAAAGGACTCGTTTTTTTTTCATCTGTTTCAATATGAAATCCGCTGTTTTTTCCTGTTTTTTGTCAGAATTTAACTAGGTATAGTGTTGTACATATTTGATATTGATTGATGATGGACCAGGAAATAGGTAGGGGGAATGGTGATCTCATTTTTTTAATCTATCATTGTTGCATTACAAACCTATTTCATCCCGCATTTTTCGTATCTCTGACAATTCACAGACATGCAATTTCCCGCATTGCTCCTAACACGAATTCACGACGATGATACTTGAATAAAACACTTATGAGGATTACATTTTTATGTACTTACTTACATTCTTATTGTTAAAGTAGAGTCTCCAAATGAGACACCTCTGTGACGCATGGAACTTCATTCCATGCAACCTAGACCACAAATAAGTTATGATACGTGTCCTGTTGTAAACTCCATGTTTATGAATCCAATAGGATGATATTTAGTATTGCTCATAATTAATACACATAAATGTGTAATCTGATCTTAATATTGTTTCAAGGATCTGTTCCGTATATCTACATGTTTAACTAGTTCGAGTAATCATTATGATGCTCTATGCGTGATCTTTGTGGCTACACTGGACAGTAGTGAGATTCGCCATTGGACGAATCTCCCCTCCTCATTCATTCCGTTCTCGGACGATATATGCTTATGTGCTTCGGTTTCCCTGTTACACAAAGCTCTCACTTGATCATTCTTTGTATAATATTGCATCTCAGTTTATCCTCGCCTAAAGTGTTTAATCGAGTCTATCTTTTGTTGTGTTTTCAAATATATACGTTCAATCAAGTTATATGAACTGTGTGTTGTGTATAATTCACCATCAAGCCCCAACTACTGCGGTAAATGTTCGTCTTGGGTTTACTAACGTTAGACTTGCGTTCTAGACTTATTATGGTTCTTGACTTGTTCATTTGTATTTGCTTACGACGGCTTTTTGACTCGATACGATATCGTTATATAAGCACCGTCTTTAATATGTATGCGTAAAAATGGTCGTCAATTCAAATATCCAATTTCAGCCACAGACCCCCAACTGTAAGTTAAAACAGATCGCCAGGATTTCAGGTTACGTTCGGTGTTAGGCCAGAGCGTCATGACGCTATGTCTAGTCACTTCTCCGCTAGACGGCGCTAAGATCTACACAGGAACTGGATGACTCCAGCGAAATGGCCGTCGGAAACTTAGAGGCATTTTCGACCAAATGAAGTTGGAAATTCTTTTGTTTTCCTTAGGGCTCTGTGAGTCATTTCAACTCGATAAAATCGATTTCCTTGTAGATTTCTTTCATTAGTTTTGAATTTTATGTTACGAAAGAAATTCGTTTCCAAAATTATTTCTGTGGTCGAGCAAATAGTCGGGACGCCGAACGCATTGTTGAGATACCATGCTCGAGCTCGTTGCCAGTTTAAATCCTCTGTCTCCAGCGTGGTGAGGTGAAGTCTGAATTTTTCTGATCCCAACAGATAATTCAGGCGCCGAGTTACGAGATAGCAATTTGAATCGCTAGCCCGAGTCAGAGAAGGCTGGTCTAGGTGTGCACACTTTCAATTTATTTTCGATTCGACCACAGACCAGTGGGTGCACATATCGAAATTACCTCTGGCGATATACAGGGTACCTGGAATGTCTGAGTGCCAGCCGTGTAACCTGGATATTTCCACCAGCATTCCCCATAGGCCGTAACTCAACAGGGTATGTGAATCGGGCTAGGCCCTCGGAGCTAAGGTCCCATTGAATCTAACCTTTTATAAAAAGGTTGAGGCGCAGAGTAGATTGCAACTAAATTTAGACTATGGAAACAAGGCCTTGAATCAAACACTGGAACCCTATGCTTTCAGAAATCCTATTTGGGATCGACGCTGTCTACTCCGTTCCTTCTGAACTAGTTAGGTGTGCGAAACCAGGTATGCCGATTTTACTCGGATTAACATATCACAGTTCAAACCCGAGACTCGTTCTTGAACTTTATAGAAAGGATGGGTCGCTACTTTCTGACTTGTATACATATATCAGAACAAATCAGAAATCAATGAGACAGCAGTCGGAGATCTTGTTTACTTTATGACGGAGCTGTAAAAGACGCACATCGGATATCTAGTCACTTGGGAGTGCACCCTAATGAATTTTTAAAAAGTCAAAATAAAACTAAGTACGAAGACGTAGCAAGTTATGAAGTCAGTCGTTTAGATTTAATATGTATAATCCTACCTTTCTAGAATCATTTACAGATAAACATAAGAATGTTCTCGGTCAACCGACCGACTCGGCTGCAGAAATATGGGTAAAAAGAAAAAGGCGGTTTGTTTTCTCATGAATATGATAGAATATCTATGATTGTGTAAATCTTATGTCTTTATAGATGATTTTTGTTTTGAATCCTGTGTTTTATAGGCTCATAAGCCTGGGAGGCCTCCCCCATAATATATAAATTCAACGTCTACCCATAGAATAGATCTTTCCGTAATCTTTACAAGTGCCATAGCTGTCAATAAAATCAAGGTAGACGACTAGGTGAATAATATTGATACTTAAACCTGCTTATGACTTTATCGGACCTTATGTATAAATATACTGATTGAAAAAGGGTACTTGGACACATAAGTTACATGAATTAAAATTTCTGTGAGGTATTTGGGGGGCTTTAAGTCTCAGTTAGAGGTAAATTTAGGTTTACTACAGTCAAAGCTATCGAACTCGAACGACAAATATGTCTCGCTGTCCCGACTGGTGAAGTCAAACCAAACCTCAAATTCTAAATTGTCTTGCTCTTCCGAAATCCTAATGCTGCTGATAGGACTCCTCCAGTTTCCCCGACTGGGTATGGTCAGGAACACCTATTTGTTTAGAACCATTTCGTAGCTCTAGTGAACCATCCGGTCGTGTTACTTGAAGATACTGATATGATAGTGGAAATGAGTTCAAGTTCTAAAGCTCAGATTCAGAACGACCGTAACGCTTCTCCCTATGAGAATTCTAATATTTCAACTTAAACAAACCCTAATTATTTTGCGCGTCCTAATGTAAGGCACCAGTAACCGAGTGTGCATACGAGTTCATATAGGGTGTGTAAGATCGATGCTGTCAAACTAAGACCCTTAGAGAACCGACTTGATAGGGTAGATCAGTTCAAGTATTGGAAGAGAAGTGTTGTTGGTCAATTTGAAACTTAAGAATGTGTTTTTGTACGGGACCCTTCTGAGTTGGCACCTGGTGACTTCTCGGAAAAAAGGCTAGGAAAAGGTTCGGGTATTTCATTTTTGAGTCACTTTCCCAGTATTTCCAAGCTTTGGTGCAGGATCTGATCAATCCTAAGGAAGTAATGGAAAAGTTACACTATACCTGTGACCCTGCCTCTAAGTTTCAACTCAAACGTTTAGTACAAGAGTTTAATTCGATTCACTTCGACCCTAAAGCGGAAAAAGCTATTGAATTCTTGAATAGATTTGCGAAATTAGGCAGAAGCTTGCCTATATTAATTCTGATTTGCTTACCCCTGATTACATCAAGACGGTTTTGAGTTCTCCATCGACGAGACTGTCACATACCAGAAGGTTGAACTTCATGGTTTCAAGTTCATGCTGGAAGCGCTTCGTGGCATGCTCTTAGAGGAACAACTCGGAAGCGAGCAATCGTCTTTGTGTGGTATAGCTATATTTTTGATACGTAGTCGAATCGCTTCTCTCAGGGGTCGAGGTGGATCGAAAAGAGAAAGGGGTAGTCACGTACGAGGGGGGTGTAACATCTAGGGTCTCCGCTAATCCCTTTAAACAGAATACTTTTTCCGAATCTTCTTCAAAGAAATCCGGGTTTTGTGTCTAGTGTAAACGGAAAGGTCACACTAGAGCTACGTGTTTTAAAAGCCAATAAGATTTGCTTTGACTGTGGTATTTTTGATTAGCATTTTGCAAACGAATGTCCAAACCCTACGAATGTCCGAACTCCCGCTTCTAAAACTAACACCCCTAAAAATTCCAATGCACCATTTCACTTGACCAGCCATAGGCCTTCGTTAGCTTCCAAAAAGCCGAAGCTTTTCACGATGCCTCTAGGGCAAGCCAAACGGTTGGCTCAGGAATTCCGGAATCAACCCGACACTGCCTTCTCTATAATTGGATCTATTGAAGGGGACGACAAGGCGTTGGTCTGGGTTACGATGGGGGATGAAGAGGAGCAGGTCGTTAGCACACTTAACTATGTTAGCGAGCGCCAAATACATGGCTCTACTTTCACAAGGTCTGAAGGTAAGCGGAATCTCACGGCGATTATTGAAACGGGTCGTACAGAACGTCCTACTTCGGACAAATCATATCTGACTAATTTTTCAACGTTTGCCTCAGACTTGTGTGTTTAAATGCGCTAATAGGCGCGGACTTATATATGTAAGCTATCGAGGAGACCTTAATTTTATGAATAACGGTCAAGCGTCTATGTTGATAACTGTTCTGTACACTCCGGTGCTTATGGTGCATAAATATTATATGCCTACCTACACACGATATTCAGATAGAAACCCAAGGATTTAGAGTGGGCAATTGATAATGGTACAGAATACAACAGTCTCATTTCAATTTCAAAACGACTTCGTTTTTACAGTTAATGTAATCTATAATAAATTGACGAAACAAGTGAGTCTCGACTGGTATTTGTCAATGATTTATACATGAAATTTAGTTATAGTAGGCTCTTTCGACATCCGGAATCAACTGTGGGTAAAGTTTGGTGACGATCCGACAATTTTATAGTTTTCGCCACACAGAATCGGCTAACAGCACTATAAAAGCTTAAAAAGTTGTCCATGACTACAATATAGGTATACGACGTCGTCACTGACGTCAGACAATGTCAAATAATTAAAATTCGTGTTTGGTAACGTTTTCAATAGTTCCCGTCACATAGAATCGTGAATAAAAAACGATGTCGAGTACATTGTACCAGGTAACCAGTTTTTCAAACTTCGGGAGGAACCTGATCAGTGGACCATCTTACCAGTGGCATACACGAAGGCCGACAAAATTGCGTGCTGCATCACCAGTCGATTTGTTGAACATGACCTCCCAGATACGAAGCCGTGCTGATTTGCAGAGAGGTGCGGTCGAACAGAACCTCCAATCTGCGACACTATAATCTTTTCCAGTGTCTTAGGTATTGTGCTTAATGAGCAGATTGGTTGGTATTCGTTTATCTGCGACTTGGATGCAGACATCGGGATTGGCGTAATATACGCACTCTTCAGCAAGGTGGAACAATACCCAACTCCGATTGAGTAAAAAGTACTGCAAGTGGACCAGAAACTGTGTCCACGCAACTTCGTAGAACCAGAAGTGGCACTCCGTTTGGGCCCATTCCCTTCGAGACATCACTAGTTCCTTAGACGTAAACACTGAGCTTATCAAAATGATCCCAGGGAGCAACAAGAAATAGAAGGATCATTCGGTTTCTTAGGCCGGTCACAGAAGAGAAGTATCTGCCGATTCAGCCGACTCAGACCCAAAGTGCATTATAGATGGAACAGTTGAGGAGCCTCTAGTACAGTTTATAAAATTCCAAAAGTTCTTCAAGTCATTCTTGGCCGAGTTCTGTATCTTCCTGATGTATTCAGAATATGCAGATCGAGAAAGAATCTTACATTCGGCACGAATGAAATGGTAAGCAGAATAATCGCAATCATAGCCAGTGTTTTTGTGACAGGCATGCAGCATGTTCTTTTTTTTAATCAATACTTTCAGTGCTGCTGTTTGGAAATTGAGGTCTCTTTTAACTGTGCGTGGAACAAAACTCTCGAACGAAGCATGAAAAATCTCATATAGCTTGAGGACAGCATCCTCAAGTGGTAGAGACTTACAAAAACTCCAGTCATAGGTATTGAAAAAGTCGTTCACTCCAGCAAAATTTGAGTGCTTAAAATCATAATCGAATGCATATGTTGCATAAATTCTTGATTCCGCAAGCTCAACTGAGAACTTACATTCAAAAGAAGGGTGATGGATATCCAAGGGTACCAAAGGTCAAACGATCAAAGGGAGAGGTCAGGCAAGCTTGACTTGCACAAATCGAGAGTATTATTTGAAGCATTTCTTAATAGGTTATGCTGGACGAAATTGAATAAACTCATCGTTTCATGCAGGAAACCCCGCTTAGGAGGCCCTGTTAGAAGGGACGACAACCTGTCATCTGACGCTTCCCAATTCACACCAAGTTGTAGTCACCAGCTATAAGAATTGAGTAGTCGGGGAAACAATCGGTAATTTTGTCCAGTTCATCCAAATGATTCTCGAAGAAGATCGGTGAACAATATTCTGGCAAGTAAACACAACCTAATACCAATTTGTAGTCCGGAATCACGACGAACACCTGCTCAACGTTCAGTGCCACAAAGAAGACCTGAGTTCGGAGGACACACCGATGAGAACGCCTCCGCCTACCAACTTGGATGAATTAGAAGCACTTCTGTCATTTCTATAGATGATGTAAGTAGCCAATCTGAGCTCGCAAGAATTAACATCTTCACGTAGCCATGTTTCGGATAGGAATATAAAATCAAAATCCAGTGTGGGAGCCATTTGTCCTGGTCCAGAGAGCTTGGTATTTAGACCACGGACATTCTGACAGAATGCCGTCATGATCCGCCGTTTGGGGGGGGGGGGGGGGGATCTAGGCTTATTCATCGGTAATTTGCCCTTTTTTCACTATTGTAGGAACACCTTTTAAATATTTTATTGTCAAATCTCGTTCACCTCTCTCAGTCCTATAATTTAAGTAATTCCTTTCTCAAATTCTCCAAGAACTGTCTTTCTAAAGGAAATCTATCCTGCGACATGGAGGTAGATGAGGCATTGTCTGATCTATTATCCATTAAAATCATGGAGACAATTTAGGGGGATTTTATCGTGACTATAAGTGGGCGGGTGGATTTGCCCGGCGACCCGTTTACCAATGCGATTGAATTTAGAAATATTAGGCTCAAAATCCACTGAAAATTTATTTAAAATATCTTTTATTACGCGAATATCATCATTTATACGGTCTTGAGGGACTACAGCCTTCGATTCTGGAATCTTGTAAAGAATTGTATTATGCGATCTTCTTTGCCGGTCTTTGATTTCTGCCATAGCCTCCTCGAAAGTAAGGCCATTCATGGCACTGCTTCCAATCGATTTGGCTCCTCGCTCCAAGTTCGCCAAGCGCTCGCCGAGTTTATCTCCCTTCAACTTATTGACATCCTCGGATAAGGCCACAATATGTTCACGCAGTACTGCACATTCCTCGACTCCAGCGTCTACTCGATCCAAAAGGTTCGCCGCCAGCAGCGACCCAAAATCTGCCTGTAAATGATCGACTCTCTCGAAAAGTGCCTCGTAGTTGGCAGTACAAGAACCTATCTTCGCTTCCACTCCGGAAATCATGCTTTTAATTTCAGACTGAGTCTTAGCGAGAGCAGCATTATCAGATTTCATCTGTAGAGGTAGGTAACTGACCAATGAGTACTTTGATATCGGCGTGAGGACCAATCGGTAAAGTTTTCGCTACAGTTACAGAATCAATCGAAGGTGGATAATCGAGCTTAACAGTTTGAGGCTTGCCTGACTTACAGAAAGAACACCTCCAGGCACCTCTAGTAGTTTGGCTCATTTTGCGAAAATTTGCTTCCAACATAGGAATACATACGAAGTGGA